>JAJHSJ010000012.1:22501605-22567405 GCA_021015155.1 Magnolia officinalis | reverse complement strand
TTGTTATGGGAAGATCCGAGCCTCTTATAATTTCGAAGCATGACGGCATTTATCTGATCGATGGATAACTAACAGCTCGTTACAGATTCTGAGAGCAGACCAGTACCCAACAAAGATCCATAACTACTTACTCCGATTGAGACCTAGCCTGCCTGAAGGTCCGAGCCGCCGATTGAGACCTTGCCTGCCTAAAGGTCCGAGTCGACTCCACATTCCGAGGCGACACACTCCTCAAGCTAAACTTAGAAACTGCCATAGGTGAACGTGGCCGGTTACTTCGCTCGGAAATACCACGAGCGCCTGATGCGACACATAACTTGAATTATGTGTAGTATCTCTATGATCCGAAATCTCTCTGATTGAGCGAATCGTACCATGATTAACGGATCCAGACCATCTTACAGTTAGGTATAAATACATGAGAACCTCATTACTACAGGTACACAACATCTTGCACTCTCTCTCTACCTTTCGACTTAGACCCCGATTCCCTTGACCTGACTTAGGCATCGGAGGGTCCCCCGGCTTGCCAGAGTCTCCTTTGCTCACTTGTTGTGCAGGGTCAGGGTTCATCCGAGGAGTGGAGAGTGATCCAGATTTTGACTCAACATTTTTTGTGATTCACTTAAGCCTTGGACCTACCTACCTCAATTTTTGATAATATCTTAGAATGATTTGAGGAAAACGATGAACGGCGTGGATAAAATACTTACATCACAGTGGGCCCCACAGATCCCTGCCCCGACGGATTACCGTCCGGGCGGGGGTAGGACGCAATCCGCGTCACGTCGGTCCGTGGTGTCGTGCAAAAACTGTGGGCCTTACCATAATGTATGTATTTCATCCATGTCGTATATTCAGTTTTTTTTTAGCTTATTGTAGGAAATGAGCCTAAAAATGAGGAAGATCCAAATCTCAGGTGGGCCACATTATAGAAAACAGTGGCAATTGAACACCGACTCTTATAATTTTCTTAGGGCCTTCAAAGGTTACGGATCAAGCTGATATTTGTGATATTTGTGTGTACTGGCAACCGAAAAATAAAAGGTGGCTAACAATGAAGTGTGAACTGACAGTTGAGTGTACTGACAAAAAAAAAAAACTGATATTTATGTTTTCTCTTCGTCCATATCCGTGTGAACTGGAAAATGGATGGACGGCGAGGATAAAACCAGTTCACACGGAGAAATGATGTCCGTCTGAACTGGAAAATGGCATGACAATGGAGCTTTTCCGGTCGAATCTGCGATGGACTGATGGTTGATCGATACATGGCACACGTGTGGTAGATTCTTGTAATTCTTCGGGCACTGCCCAACGCTTACATGCCAATGCCATAAAAATGTGGATGCTCCACTTATAAGGTGGGCCAAACGTGTAGTCAGAATAAAGGTTGTTCCACATCCACTTGTATTACTTTTTATCTCAACCGTATAGTTTATGTTCCCCACTAAGCTAACTAGGTGATTTGATTAGTGTACGTTTATCTTGTGATCCACGGAAATTGGCCGTGCCATTTTGGATGGTTTAAAGCCTGCGTATCAACAGCACACTCTGCCGAGTATATTGTATTTCTTTATTACGGCCAATGGGTTCATTAGACAACTCGGACACGGCTCTGCGTGGCCACAGTACCGTCTTTTTGACTTTTGTGCCTCCGTCGTTATCAGGGAGAGAGTAGACCTGTTTTCTTCGGAGCCGTGCTACGGTAACCCGCACTAGGTACCTACCAGGTTACTTTCTCCAACTGCGAGAGGTGTAGCTTTGATAAGATCCACCCCGTCCATCTAGCATGCTGCATCATATTCACTGTTGAACCAAAATATCATGGTCATCCAAAGCTCGGGTAGACTTTAATTTTCTGTAGGGCCACTATGGCCTTTATTTGATATCCCATCCAGTCATCTGATGTGTATCATCAGAATCAAAGAATTAGCCAAAATTCATAGTACCGGAGAAGTTAGGTAGGCCATGTCACGTAGATTTAAATGTTTTTGTTGGTAGCTTGGCTAGTTTTGTTTTGTGCGGGCGTGCAAGAATCTACGCAGGGCTCAATTCAAACATATCAATTTTGACCCAGATATCTTAAATAAGCAGATACGATGTAATGTATATGATCATATTTTAAAAGCATAAATCACCTGCTCAAGTACTTGCATCAGTAATGGGTTTTCTTTAAAAACATGGTTTACTCTGCGTCTTCCTCAATAAACAACTTTTAAATATCAATGCAAGTCAAGTAAAAGGTAAATTTTATAATATCTGACAAGTGACTAACTTTGATTACAGTTAAAAATTATGAATAAGAATTAACACTGCTCCTAGAGTAAGTTGAGATAAAAGTTAAATTTATTGATTTGATTGATTGTCGTTGGTTTGTTATTTTTTGAGATATTTTGGCTGGGGTTTTCTCTATTACATTCTTTTGTTATTGTTGTTGGTTTGTTATGAATTTATGCTGTAGCTTATTCTTTCATTTCCTATTATCGCAATGATTATAACAATTCAAAAGACTTTCTAAATTCTTTTTTCCTCTAGATTATTCTTTTAGTATGTTTCTCTTAACAACTGTTCCACTTCTGTCGGCCAAAGCTTTGTTGCCCTCGATCGCTGTTTATATCTTAAACAGCTCAACCACGTTTCTTGTATATTGACCACAATACTCCGTCGACCATTCACTATCATGTAGAACTAGATTTACGCTAGCTGTAATCCAGCAAAACACACTCCAAAATTTTGAAGATCTTTTTATCCACTTCTTATTCCTTATATAACGCCACGTGTCGCCCTCCTATTGGCTTTATCAGAATAATAAAAAAAGGTACAACATTGACCCCGCGTCGCTTCACCTTTGGAAAAAAGGTTACAACAATGTTGTTCCATTGCTCAATATCATAAATGCAATCTGCCATTAATCCACATGTTGTATCCCCATTGATTCTACTCGACCGATGTCGTGTCAAGAGAGATATCCTTTGTCTCACTCTTCTAAGTTGTTCATATGACATGTCGTATAAAATCGTATCGTACGAGGAATTATGATTACCTTTTCATTAATGCCCACATATCACGGCCGATACATAAGCAGCTCTTAAGTCAATGCTTCTCTCCTTTCACTCATTCTTCTCTCTTAAATTAAACTCTTCCCGATTTCATCTTCTCAATTCATCATGGCTGCATTTTCTTCTTCTTCTATATTTAGCTTTCCACTTGGAATACTTCATCAAAGACCTTGATGTCCTATCGTCTATAGTGATTAATGATCTCATATTCAATACTCCAACCGAACCAAAACTACATTGTTAACGTTTGGTCCTACTTTTCGTATGGCAGTCACCTATGAACAACTTTGTGAAATTGAGTCAGCTTCCCCCCGAAGTACCCTGATGAAGTTCTGTTTTTCCAATCGAACAATCTCCTGGACCCCTCCAATGCATTCAAGTCTCCATGAGCATAACCGAAACTGATGAATGGTTGGGCTGAATGGTTTGCTTGCGTTGAAGCAAAACATGGAGATATATGGAAGAATTACAAATCCTCATTAGAAATTCAACAACTACAGGAAGAATTTTGAATCCTCATTCATTTTTATGCTGCTTACATTATTGCATCAGGATCGATCGAGAGACTTAACCTCCTCGTTCATCGATGCTAAAATCTTACTTGATAGGATGAATCTTTATCGGCTAAGTTGCCCACACTTTATGAATTTCTAAGCTTGATTTTCGAACACCAGGATACATTCGCTGCAGCCGACAGACTTCAAGCTGAGCATTTAGTCATCTCCCTCAAGATGACTACGATCACAACTGCTAGGGAACAACTTGTAGTATACAACAACCTGAAAGAGTCAAATGCATCCTTGATTGATCTAAAGACTCAAATCTCGGTCATGGAAGACAAACTGAGATTATTAAAGGAAGAAAAAAAAAAATCTTTGACCTAGCGCAAACATGGTCAGAAGCTGAAATCAATCAACTTGGTACCTTCATACAAGAACATACTCCATTGATTGGTGAGATTACACGGTCAGAAGCTAAAACCAAAGCTGCTCTCCATCGATAAGAAGTCAAGTGGTAAAAGCCTCGAGAAGCAATTGCATTTTTTCTTATATTTCAATTTCTGATTGCTTTGTACTTGCCTGATGTTGGCCTCGTAACTTGTCGTTTGTCCTCAATACAACCGACTAGAAAACTTGCTCCTAGTCTATATTATTTTGTCTCTAGTACTTAGTCTTTTTTCCTCCTATGTGCATAGCCTTTTTTCCTCATGTGTGCAACCGTTTGTTTCCTCTCCCTAGAAAATGTTTCATACAATTAATGAAGCGCTTCAACCAACATGACGCCTCGTCTTCGGGTGTAATTGTTCATCCAAAATATCTATTTAAAGGAATCTTTGGTGCTTATTCTTTTGTACACTTAAATTTTATTTCTTCTCATCTTCAAACATTCGATGGTTACTGCACCCATGTCTGATGTTGATCGGGCTCAGAAGTTTCTGAGAGAAATCATAACCATAGATATAGAAAGTTTCGCTCATTCCATTATTCAATATGACATTTATCTATTCGTTTGCGACCTTCATTTCACTGCCAGGAATAATACTCCCTTTATTGAACTTCTGGATGCTTTGATAAAACCCCATAGCATCTGCGACAATTACCTCATTGCCGAGAAAGATTTGGAAGAACTTAATGCTCTATGAATGAACACGCTGCCATTCACAGGGTGACAAACATACTTTCCAATCAGTATGATTAGGCTTGGTATGACTGCATGTACTAGACTTGGCAGCATCACTTTAATAAAGTGATGTTGAGAACTCTACAAGTTTAATGCAGAGAAATCAGTGATGATCTTCAGGAGATCGAACGAATCTATCCTTAAAGATATTCGGAATACTCCTAGACCCGCTTAAACTTCATCAATTCTCAGGTCGACATCTACCAAGATCGTTCGCGTAAGAACAATGGATAGAAGAGAGAAACATAGCACAATGTTGATGACATCGTCATCTCATCGACCAAGTTCTGCGCTTTCTTTCTCGGCCGAGTTTTGGAAATTGGAGAATCCCAAAAGACTTAAAGGCAAACAACTGAAATCATTAGAGAACACATCGTTAAAGAATTTGATGAAATGAAGGTTGCTCAAGCCTAATTCATACTTTGGCTGAGCCTTCTGTTGAGACTCAAATATTGTATACTTAACCCTTCAATTACATTAGTTTTCCTAGCATTTAAGTGTTAATTTGATTTAATTATATACATTATTGCCATGCGAGGTAATTCAGAAGTCTAAGATGAATATGCACTTAAAAGGATGAATTTAGAGCTCAAAAAAGAATAATTAAAAATTAGATATTTGGAAGTTATTAATGAATAATTCACATGCCAAAGATCCAAAGAAACCAAGTGAGAAATGATGAAAATCGAAATTTTGAAGTGAAGAAAAAGAACCCTGAAAATTCAGGGCTAGAAAAACATAGTTATGAAAAATTACAGAAATAGACTTCGATGCCATCGAAGCAAGTTTCGATGACATCGAAGCTAACTTCAATTCCATCAAGAAAATCATGAATTTTCTTAGTTGGTTATTGGACATACTCATGCACCCTTCGATGTCATCGAATGAGCTTTGATGTCATCGAAGATGCCATTGAAGCCGCGGTAATTGCATAAATCCAAAGTCAATTTGTGAACTTTTTCGAAGCGGTGTGAAAGATTGAGTTCCAAAACTATTTAAAGGAGTCCCTAGGCTATTACAAATCATCTTCTAGGGTTTGTAGAGGAAAGAAGCCTAAGTTGAGTGCCAACAACGTTCTTCTACTTCGATTTCTTCACGAGTTTTAGTAGATCTTTTTTTTATTATTATTAGTTAGCAATGATTAGCTAATCTCTTAGCCAAGGCTAATGGATGAAGTTTGTAGTTATTCTTAATGTTTAGTTTTCTTTGATTAAAGTTTTGGATAATTCATAGTTTATGGTTTGAATAAAAAGATATTTTTCAATTTACTTTGATTTATCGTTAACTCCGGGCACGGTAGATGCTTAGGAATTTCTTGAATTATTTATTCTCTATTTTGTGATTGTTTGATCTGTAGAATTCTCTGATCTATCATGGACTAAGGGCATGGTGGATGTTTTGAACTCTCTACAATCAATTCAACTAGACAGTTATATGGGAAGCAATGCTATGAATGTTCAGAATCCATTTTGAATGTTTATGATGTTTTAACTGCTCTATCATCCGTTTGGATATATTAGGACTTCGATTCCAATCGAGCTATTCATTGAATCAGTAAATTAAATATTAATATTACTATGAGTGAATTCCTGAATCCTTAGTCTTTTATTTATTTATTTATTTCAAAACTCTTTTCCTAAATCACTATATTAAAAACTTAGAAAAACCGTTAGACTTAAATTAGTTCTAGGTTGTGTTCCCCATTCCCTGTGGATTCGACATCGATCTCACCGAGTTATTACTACATCACAGCCCTACACTTGGGGTTGTGAATGAGTTTTTGGCATTGTTGTCAGGGAGTGGAGTTGAGTACGATTAGGTTTATGTTTTCTTGGTTTGATTTTTATTTTAGGTTAGTTTTTTCTTATTTTTAAGTTTTTAGAATTTTGTTTTTAGGGCTTATTTTTCTTTTAAAAAATAATTTACTAACATTGTTTATTGTTTATGTTTTATAGAATCTTCATTCTAGTTCCTGTCTTCCAGTAACACCTTCACTTATCCCCCTACTTGCTTTCCATATGTCGTAGGATTTTTCTGTAAGAATATATTTTAGGATTAGATTCAGAATTAGGGTTTCATCATGTTCATGCAAGAGTGGACACGTGAATATTCTAATCTACTTCTAGAAGACAAGAGATACGTTAAAGGGCTGTCAGATAATTATGTTAGGAAACAGCATATGTCTCGAAAACTTATTAAAACCATGATCGAGAACTGACTAGAATACGATACTCTACCGGTTAAGAAATCATTATGTGATTATATGAGGTAGAACAATTATCATCCACAAGTTAAGAAGACAATGCACGGTTACATTATGTGTGATAACGCTTACCAACAACTATTAAATACTCCCACATATGATCTGTATAACTTTAATTTGTGGAAGCAACAGAGTTTAAATTGGAGAGGTGTACCAAACATAGAATAGTGACTATTCTCTTGTATCCCCTACTTATGAGATCCAACTAGAAATAATCCAAGAGGTTTCACTTCAGAAATTCATGGATGCTCAAGAGCAATTCGACCAAAGCACTATACAAATATTCACAGACATTAGAGCATCATTAGAGATATTTGAATCCTTCATTTAAAGAATTCAGTCATACCTCATTGATGAGGAAGATGCTAGTTTAGTCTAGCCTCAACCTAATATAAAAACACAATGCGAGTTGAGTGATTCCAACTCGCTTGTGGAGTATACTAAATTGAGAATGATAAGTTGGATTATGGTCATGAGTATACGGTTCAACTTTCCCAAGAGTCGATCTCAATTAAAGTCCAGGTTAATGATCAAGAGGCACATGTAATTTTCAAACATATAATGATGATGCTCTACTCCATCCACATAACATGCTTGACTTGAATGTGGAGAATGAGTCCCTTTCAACTAAATGTTTCGACTCTTTAGAAGTTTGCTTGCATACTTCGAGGATTCTAATGATAATATGATAAAAGACATAGTGAATGTTTTCAAGATTGTACCTTGGTAGTTGATACTGACTAAGGGAATCATTATTTTGAAGAGCTCTCTTCCACAGATCTTAAATGTCTACCATTAAAGGTGGAGGAGCTGAAATTTTAACCAAAGTTTGAAACTTTGGAATGTGTTGAGACTACACTGGCTAAAGAAATTTTCTCTAATTTATAATTAATAGTAGTTTCTGATTCAATGTGGTGTACTAACATTGAAAATTTTTCTGCCATAAGTGAATATTATCCACTTTGGATACCTCGGGGATTAAACAAAGATTTTTTGCTGAGGTTCATAAATTTCTCTAGACATCCATGCTCCAGGACATCCAAGCCTACTGCAAAAAGGGCTTTTGAAAAATCTTGTTGAGAAACCTACTAAGATATTTATTGAAATACTGGTCAGAAGAAGAACCTATCTGTCAAGAATGAGTAGCTTTCCACTTACTTTCCTAATTTAATATTAGAAATTTATTGCTTTCCCAGGATTAGTTTATTTATACTAGGTTGGGATAGTTGCTAAAACATCTTTTGATAAGAATATCTTACTATTCCATTTGTTATCGACTTTCAGGTACTTCTCATCTACTCCCTTTTATTTTCGTTGTTTTGAATTTTACTCTTATTGCATATGTTTATACATTGAGGACAATGTAGATTTTAGGTTGGGGGTAGGTTTCCTTAAAAAAATTCTTCGCTTTGTGATTTGTGCTAAATTGTAAAAAAATTGAGATATAAATGTTTTTCAAACTTTTTGAATTTTTTTATGAATTTAAGTGATTTTAAAGATAATTTACACATTAGAGTGATAAACTATTTAATGTTAATGATTTTTGAATTCTGAATTTTAGTTATTTGATAAATTTGTAAAAGTTAAGTTTGGGTTATTAATTCTTAATTAGAAATTTTAAAAATTGATTGAGTCATTATTTTACATGTTACATATAACTTACACATTAAAGTTTAATTTTGATATTGAATTGTTAACTTAATGATTATTGAGAATGATAGGAACTAAACCTGGAAAATTTATCCATCATGTTCAATGAAAAGAATTGAAAAAAAAAAGAAAAGAAAAAAAGAGGGAAGTAATACCTAGATAAAAAAACATTTGTCATCGAAAAGGGCTACTTATCAAAGTTCATTAAGGAATGCTGGAAAAGAAGAAAAAAAATGAAATAGTGTGAAAGTCATCGATGGAAAAATCAAAAGTTGTAGGAATAGAGGATTGAACTATAAGGAAATTTTTGGTTTAGGTTTTGGTTATCTTGAACTCTTTTGATTATCAATGTAATCAAAAGTATATAACTGAACCTTTAGTTGTGTCAAGTTTATACTTCAATATATACTCATGAAACTCAGTGTTTAGAATTGTTTTGATTATAGGATTAATACTTGGAACTTAATTGGGGAATTTACAAAGTGCTAAGTTTTAGGATAAGATAGTACTCAACATTAATATATTTTAGATCTATAGAATTTGGATTGTTTTTAAAACCACTTGAAGTTATGAAAACCATTCTTTTGTTATCGAAATATCTTTCGCATGTTTTGCTCGGGACTAGCAAAATGCTAGTTTAGGGGGTGTGTTAAGACTCAAATATTGTATGTTGAACCCTTCAATTACATTAGTTTTCTTGGCATTTAAGTGTTAATTCGATTTAATTATATATGTTTCTGTTACGCGAGGTGATTTGAAAGTCTAAGATGAATATGCACTTAAAATGATGGATTTGGAGCTCAAAAGAAGATAATTAAGAATTTGAGATTTGGAAGTCATTAATGAATAATTCACATGCCAAAGATCCAAGAAAATCAAGTGAAGGATGAAGAGAATCGAATATTTGAAGTGAAAAAAGGAATCCTGAAAATTCAAGGCCAGAAAAATGATATTCTGAAATTCTGGGGCCAGAAAACATAGTTTTAAAAAATTATAAAAATAGACTTCGAGCCATCAAGGCCACTTTGATCCCATTGAGAAATATGAATTTTCTCAGTTGGTTGTTGGACATATTCATACACCCTTCGATGTCATCGAATGTGCCTCGAAGCCACAGTAACTGCGTAAATTTAAAGTCGACTTACGAACTTTTTCGATTCAGTGTGAAAGATTGAGTTCTAAAACTATTTAAAGGAGTCCATAGGCTTTTCCAAATCATCTTTTAGGGTTTAGAAAGGGAGAGAAGGCCTAGGTGAAGTGCTGATAACGTTCTTCTACTTCAATTCTCAACGGATTCTAGTAGATCTTTTAATTTTTCTTTATTTTTGAGGTAGCTATGACTAGTTAATCTCTTAGCTAAGGCTAAGGGATGAAGCTTGTAGTTATTCTTAATATTTAGTTTGCTTTGATTCAAGTTAATTGGTTTAGATGTTGGATAATTCATAGTTTATGGTTTGAATAAAGATATAATTTTCAATTTAATTTGATCTATCGTCGACTCCAGGCACGGTAGATGCTTAGGAATTTTCTAAATGCTTTCTTCTCAATTTTGTAATTGTTTGATCCGTAAATTCTCTGATCTACCATTGACTAAAAACATGATGATGCTTTGAACTCTTTACAATCAATTCAACTAGACGGTTATATGTGAACTAATGCTATGAATGTTCAGAATCTGTTTTGAATTGTTTATAATGTTTTAACCGCTCTATCATCAGGTTGGATAGATTAGGACTTCAATTCCAATTGAGTTATCCATTGAATTATTGAATTAAATATTGATATTGGTATGAGTGAATTTCGGGATCCTTAGTCTTTTATTTATTTATTTCAAAACTTTTTTCCTAAATCGTTGGATTAAAAACCCAAACAAACTGTTAGACTTAGATTAGTTCTAGGTTTTTCCCCATTCCCTATGGATTTGACATCGGTCTCACTGAGTTATTACTACATGGTAGCCCTACACTTGGGGTTGTGAACACCTTCACTTCCTCTCTCTCTCTCTCTCATCTCTCTCTCGTCTCTCTCTCTCTCTCTCTCTCTCTCTCTCTCTCTCTCTCTATCTATCTTCTCTATCTCTCTCTCTCTCTATCTCTTTTTCTCTCTATATATATATATATATAATCAGCCAGTCGGTCATGTTTTCTAGCCTCGACTGTTAATATAATATTTATATTTCTACTTACCCTTATTCCTCGATCGATTTCGGTCTTTACTTGCCATTTGTGATTTGTCTAACCATTTTTGGCTTGATTTTTCCATATTTCCCATAAGCTGAGATGATACGCTTTTAGAAATTGACAATTGATAGAATTTTTGACCATCTTTCTATCTATGTCACGAAGAACATAAGCTCCTCCATGAAAAACTTTTATCACTATATATGGTCAATCCCATGTAGGTAACCATTTACGGAATGCAACATCTTTAGTCTCAATAGATAATATTACTTTCCAAACTATATTGCCCTCACCAAAAGCTTTCTTTTTCAATTTTTTGCTATATGCTCGAGCAACTCCGTCCTTATTTTTCATAATAGAATCCAAAACCTTTAGCTAAATTTCATCTAAGCCCTCAAGTTCAATTGACATAGCTTTTGTAAACTCGACATGGGTTAAATTAGCTTGATGTGTTACCCATAATGACGATTCAATCACTTTTAATGGTAACACAACATCGTGTCCATATACAAATCTAAATGTATTCATCCTCATGCTTGTTCGAAATGAATTATGATACGTCTAAAAAACATATGACAACTTAACATGCCACTGTTTGGAATTTCTGTCAATCATTTTTCATAAAATATTCGTAATAGCCTTATTACTAACCTCAGCCTGGCCACTAGCCTAAGCATAATAAGGTGATAAATACATTAATTTTATATTGATCGCCCATCGCCTTAAACTGCTTGGATGAAAATGTCTCTCCACAATCCATTATGATCGATTTAGGAATTCCAAACTAATGAATTATATAAGTCTGAATGAACTCAACAATTTCTTAATGATTTGTTCATAATATTGGCTTTGCTTCTACCCATTTGGTGAAATAATCAGTCAGCACAATAATGAAATTGTGGCCCTTAGATGACGGAGTGTATATCTTCCCTATCAAATCAATACCCCAAGGTTTGAAAATAGGAAGTAATTTGGTCGCAGGGATGTTTTATATCGGCTCGTGTTTCTAACATACTTCATACCCTTTAGTATATTGGTCATAATCGGCAGACGTGCTTAGCCAGAAATATCCATAACATTGAAGTGTAAGTCTCATTTTCCTTCTGACCCATTGTACTCCATAAATTCCTTCATGTACTTCACCCATGGCTAGGATAGACTATTTTTTTGCTCGAACATCGCAATAATATGTTATCAACCCCTTTTCAATATAGCTCCTTGTCGATTAATATATAGTGTACAACCATCCTCCTAATATCCTGGCCAACCTTCATTTGTGAAGACTGAAGATATTCTATACTTGGAGCTCTCCAATCATCATCGCTCACCTTGACAATGCAAATTTCGTCAGTCAATTCTCTCTGAAAAACTATGGGTAATGACTTCCTTTGAACAATCACCATTCTTTCTTAAAATTCTTATGCAATTTGAAGCCCTAATTCTAACTATGTCATTTCATTTGCATCAATATATTTTTTTTAAGTTATGTATTTTAACTAAATCTCATCAAATCTACTTAGCAACTATATCATAAACATATTATATGATTGTAAAGTTATACTTGTACAATTAAACAAACCAATGAGTTAGTTTATTACTAACAAAGAATCACCCATAATCAATACCTCTTTTGCTCCTAAATTGATCAATAATTCTGACCGATTATCAAAGCTTCATATTCAATTTGATTATTAGTACAGTCAAACTCAAGTTGGAATAAAAATTCTTATTTTCTACTAACTGGATCAATCAAAATGATCCCGACTCCAGATCCTTTGTCAGCTCTTGAACTGTCAAATATCAGCTTTTGAGATTACTGATAAATCACATACAAGTCTAAGGCCTCCAAGGGAAGTCGATCTTCTACGTCTTGGAAGGATGATTGCCTAGAAAATCAGATATGGCATTTCCTTTTACAATCCTTTTTGGCACATAGACTAAATTAAACTCAGATAACGTAAGAATCCATTTGCCAATTCGGTCATTCAAAATTGGTCAATTTAATACATATTTGATTAGATCAGTTATCGTAACTACATTGACTGTTTCGACTAATAAATAATGTCATAATTTTGTAAACACAAACTGCAATGATAAATATAACTTTTTCATAGTAGAATACCACCTCTCGATATCTAACAATGTTTGACTACGATAATAGATTGCATCTTATTTTCAGTCATCGTCGTCTTGCCCTAAAAAAGTTCCAATCGACTCTGCGGAAGCTGAGATATACAACTTGAGTGGTCGACCCTTTACTGGTGGCTTGGACAAATACTATTTAATGTCGTCGAAAGCTAATTGATGTTCTACCTCCCAATTGAAATCATCCTCTTGTTTCAACTTCAACAAAGAAGAAAACATATTAGTTTTTCTAGTGCAATTGAAAATAAATTACTATATAAAGTTAACATTGCCAAGAAACCTATGTAACAAATTTTAGTTTTTGGCGTCTAAGCTTCTACTATTGCTCGCACCTTATACTGATTGATCTTAATTCCTCTCTGATGTGCCATAAAATTCAAAAAAAAATCTGCCGATACACAAAAAAAATTATTTAAGAGGGTTCATTTTTAATTTATGAATTCTCATTCTCTCGAACGACTTTTGTAAATGGTCAATATTCTCGGCGAGCTGACCAATTTGATCACTACATCATCGATATAAATTTTCATGAATCGGTCAATCATATAATGGAAAATGGTATTTATGGCTCTTTCATAAGTAGATCTGATATTTTTAAGCGAAAAGGCATCACAACCCAACAAAACATACCTAATTGACCATGAATTCTAAAGGTTGTCTTTAGGACATCCTCTACTGCAATATTTATTTAATTATATCCTAAATGACCATCCATAAAGGATACCATTTGATGCCCAATTGCTCAATTTATCAATTGACTGACCATAGGCATGAGATAATTGTCATTTGGTGTGGCTCGATTTAAATTCTAAAAATTAATGCGCACTCTAAGCTTACCGTTCTTCTTGATAATTGGCACTATATTCGAAATCTATTCAACATATTTGATAGGTTTAGTGTAACTTGCTTTCAAAGTCACTCGATTTCCTTCTTAATCTTTTGTATTACTTCGGCTATCATTCGTCTAGGCAGCTGCTTATGTGGCTAATATCCCTTCTTCATGGGTAACTTGAGTTTAACTAAATGTCGGTCTAGTCCAAGAAACTCATGATAATCCCAAGCAAAGTAATCGGTAAACTCTTTAAGTAAATTAAGGAGTTCGACTTGTGTTTGGGAATCTATCAATTAACAAATAAAAATAGATTTGAGATGTTGTTTGGTCTCCAAAATTCTTCTTCCAGATGATCTTGATCTTGAGCCTGAGAATTCTCTAATTTCTCTAGAGCTAGTTTTAAATCCTACATTTCACTACCATCTTCATTTTCCTAATTGGTCGATACAGCTATGTCGGCTATATTAACAAAACATTATCATCATGATTTAACAAACTCTCCTCGAGTTGTCATAATCTGGCCTTGAACTCGGCATTGATCGATAATTATTTCATCATGGAATTTCTTTAATTATACACCTTTTAGTCACATGGGGAATTATATCTATAACTCCTAACTAACTCGCTTAATAGAATCATGGTAGCAATATCATGTAGGATATTATCAGAGTGGAGTCTAGCATCAAGTCTGGTTGGTATATCATTCTTGTCATGCCCTATAAATCGTATAGGTCCAATCTCATCTCCATAGAAACAAGCCTCGGATGCATTAGATATAGCTAAGAATGGTTTATTATCAGTCAAAATCCGTTCTAATATGTCTTGGTTCCAGAAAATCATGAATTGGTGCAATGATGATGAGATGCATAAGAACGAATGAATCCAATCTCGTTCAAGTAAAACATTTTAGTTTGATGAAGTATCAACCATAAAGAAAGCTAATATCACCTTCTTGGTTCCCACCATTAATTCGACTGGTAAAATGTCTTGCTTTTGCGTTATTCCTTTCGTAAAATTACTCATTGTGATCTCGGTTGGAATAAGGTCATCTTAAGTCTTTTCCAATTTAGCCATCATTCTGGCTGGTAGAATGTTAACAACAGTTTCGTTGTCGACCAAAACTCAAGTAGTTAGACATCCTACCAAGTGAATGCAGATATACAATGGCTTTAAATGTTAGGGCATTATAAGAGTCAACCTTTCAATAATGATATTTTCAAAAGGAGACCCTGATTCAATCATCACGGTCGACACCTTTTTGGCTTTCTCTTAAAAATTAAAATATCTATGTTGTATAATTATCGATAAATTAATTCTTCCACATCTCCTTTTGCCATGCTTAGTTGAGATGGTTTAGCCTGGAAACTTAATGATAGAGTCATCATTATATTACAATCCAATGTAATCCGTGGAAATTAGCCAAATTGTATGACTGAATTTGGACACTGTCCCTCAGGTGTTTACAAATTTAGTTAAGTATCAACTTCATGTGCAGCTTCATTCATGCTTCCTCTATTCAGTTTAAAAGAAGATGATTCTAATGATCTAACTTTAGTAAGCAATTCTTTAATCAAAGATCATCTAAGACTTCATCATCACTAAAGTATTCGATTGAACCTTCCATGTTCATTATTGGCTTATCATAATTAGAATTTTTGACCGAGTCATGATCCACACAAAAGTTGGTCGATTCTTACATATTGGCCAATATATGTTCTTCTCCTTTTAACTTTGACATTACCATCCTGGTCGAGTTAGCTGATACATCTGGGATCAATCCAAAGCAATAACTATTTGTCTTCTCTTTGTTACCTATTGTCTTTGCCAACGTCGCTTCTGAGTATGAGTCATCTCCTCAGGTATCACTGAAAATTTTGGATGACTCAGCCTTTCCAAACACTTTTCGACCAGGCCAAGGTTTAAACATTCTTAACCCAGTCCGAGAGTAATTGCTGGCATATTTGTCCTTTTAAGGGTAAAAGACATTTCTTTCCTCATAATTTTGATTGGTCGATTGTCTCACTGGATATTTCGGTCAATAAGATCTCACATTCGATCAATTCAATATCGCACATTTCTCATAAAGGTGATAATAACCTAACATTGTTGCCCCTAGTCGATCGCAGTCTCAGGCCTCATGCCCCTCATGCCGTTTTTCTCCTTGGGTTGATTCATTTGAACTCCTAAATCGACCTTTTGTCATGTCGAACCAGCCTTTGAGGATTGATGGTGGCCATATTGATCTATATATTGGATGAAAATGGATTAATAGTGATTAACATTGCTTCTTTTTCTTTTAAGAGAATTTCATCACAACCTTTATCAAATTATCCTGAATAATATTCCTTAAAACAATATATTTGATAGTGGAATGCGACTGAGTTCCATGCCATTTACAGTAATTAATTTTCTTCAATTCTTCTTCTTCAATTCTTCTTCGGCTGTCAGAATTTTATGATTAAATAAAATTTTGATAATTTTTTCAGCTAATATAATATCAAAGATTTCATCAGTATCAGAAATATGAAAGGTGTAGGATCTTTGAACTTTCTGATTAGAGGATGTCAATGTCTCTGCTTTAATTAAGGCCGAACATGTGAATGACTGTTTAGCCACTATTTCAGCCACTGCAACATCATAACTAGGGTTATAATATGTCCATGCCGATGAATTCTTTTACGTCATTGACTCTTAAAGCAAGGTCTCATATCGAGACACATTCCAGCTCAAATTATAAAGATCTGTGAATTCTATTCTGATAAATTCTTTTGAAGTTTGAATTCCAATCCATCTTGAGCCAACTAGACAAATTCTACCTTTGGTTGAAGTACCTTATATCGGTATTTTGCTTTTTTAAAACTGAGTAATTAATTTTCGACCAATTCCCATTGTAATTGCTGAAAATGAGTAAGATCGGCATGAAAATTTCTTTATCCTTATAAATATAATATCTCGCAATATTCTTTTTTCTATTTCTTACCAATTTGTATAATTTTACACAAAAAATTTACTTTAATCCTCAATGTTTCTATAATACTTGATAATTTATACTTCTATTTCTTACCAATTTTGTATGGAATTTGGTAACAATTGGAATACTAAGTAAAGTTACCTCATTAGTGAATGAACAAATAATTGTAATTATAATACTTATTATGGGCTAATTCTCCACATTGTATGGTAAATCAACATATGTGTTCTACGTAGATTAAACCGTATCACCTATAAACAATGTAAAGTCAGGTCGATAGTTTCTCGGCAATGGATATTGGCAGTCGATCCAGTCAGGATATGGCTTATGATAAACTAGAATAGTAGTTCTGCCGAGAACTTGCCCTACTACATCCTAAACTAGTTGAACAATTTGGTTATGCTCACAATATTGTTATGCAACAACTAGAAGTGCTTAAGAATCATCCTAATAATGTTCTTCATTATTTGGTTGATTTTTATGCAAGTACTTCCCTCCAAGCATTCCTTGATTCATAGCTTCATTAATTACGTTCCTACTTTCATGTTCAGGATACGTGAAATCTACCAATAACAATGAATTTTGCATATCCTAGATAAGAATACATTTAAGATGT
Organism: Magnolia officinalis; assembly: GCA_021015155.1. Lineage (NCBI taxonomy): Eukaryota > Viridiplantae > Streptophyta > Magnoliopsida > Magnoliales > Magnoliaceae > Magnolia > Magnolia officinalis. The sequence goes on along the minus strand of JAJHSJ010000012.1, from coordinate 22,550,006 downwards.
CTGAAATCCACTCGTATCGGTGAATTTCTCATATCTTGGATTGGACCAGGGATAGGAACATGTGTTGTGTTTTGATGTAATGGAAGTGCCTATGGCATCGACTGGACTGGTGGTACAGGTGCCCGATTTCCAACAAAACTTACATCGGCCTATTGCTGAGGTGCAACAAGTGCTTTATAAGCAAATAAAGCCACTAACAGATTCATGTTTTTGGTGTGGACGACCATCCACCTATTGAAAGCTTCAATTTGAACTCACGATTGTTCTGCTTGAACTCGCAATAGTTCTGCGATGTGCTAAATCCCCCTTTGCATATCAACCATCCCGGTTGACATAATCTCAAGAGGTTCAACTTGAGATGTCCAGGGTCTATTTGGATTTAGAAGAACAGGCACCGGACTAGGTGGTGGATTTTCTTGCTTAGGTGCTTGTAGGACTTGTAAGTCCTGATCGTGGGTAAGAGGCTCATTAGCCAAAACAACGGTTGTTGAAGAATTATGATTACCTATTCAACTTATGATTCTGAATGATTACTTACTGCACCAGTAAATATACTTGTGCCAAGCAAATGTTATAGCAACCAAGTAATATGTAGTCCCACCGGGCGTGCCAAAAAATGTTGGTTGCTCGGTTTATTTTCTATTGTGCAGGCATGCCAAAATTGATATATTCAAATCGATTATCTTTCACCCCAAGTGCCAATATAAGTAAATACGTCCAATATGCCCGTATATGACTAGATTCTTAGAAGATCGGTTGCTTACTCATCCACGTGCAAAAGTTTATAACGATTAGGCGATAATTGGAGGGTGAGGTTCTTCCTCTGAAGATGGGTTACTTTGTGCCTTTCATAAGAAATGACATTCAAAATACTGGTGCAAAATAAACAAAAGGAAAAACTCACAATCAATCACTAGCTAAGAGCAACTGCAAGAATGCATATCTTGAAAAAATTGCTTGATATTTGATAAAGAACAAATCCAGCGTATGAGCGTAGAGTTAAATTACAACTAAATATTATGGTTAAGAATTATCACTACTCTTAGGATAAGCTGAGATAAAAGATTAATTGATAGATTTGACTAATTATTGTTGGTTGGATTTTTTTTTTAGATATATTGGTTATGGTTTTCTCCGTTACATTCCTCTGCTATTTATAGATTTATGCTATATTTTATTCTTGTGATCCTTCTTTTATTATTGTGACATGTAGAACTAGATTAATTTATGCAATTGTAATTATGTAAAAACACTCCAAAAATTTTAAGATTTTTTTATCCACTTCCTATGCTTCACGCAATGCCACATGTCTTTCATATTGACTTTCTCATGTTATTGACTTTATCTGGATAACAAAAAATAAGGTACAATAGTTTTTAGGTTATAATTATCTACTGAGATGGCCCACCTGGGTGTTAAATCATCTTGAATGTTCAGAAAGGGCTTGTGTACATGATGGACATCTTAAGGAGTTTCATGCAAGTTAAATGTATTTATTGTGAACGTACTAACATAGTTAGTGGCGACGTACTTAATGAAGGATGCTATGTAGTCCCTAACATGATGTATGTGTTTTATCCAAGCCGTCCATCAATTTTGGTTCATCATTTTAGGGCATGAGCTGCAAAATAAGGTAGACCCAAACCTCAGGTGGACCACACAACAGGAAAACAGTGGTGATTGAATGCCCACTATTAAAAACTTCCTAAGGCCCACTGTAATGTCTTTTGCCATCCAACATGTTGATTAGGTCACAGAGATCCGGATGAAGGTAAACATAAATATCAACTTGATCCAAAACTTTTGTGGCCCTAAAGAAGTTTTTAATGATGGGCATTTAATAACCATTTTTTCCTGCAGTGTGGTCTACTTGAGATTTTTATCTGACTCATTTTTGGGCTCATTGCTTAAGACATGCTGGAAAAATGGATAGACGAGGTGGATAAAACATATACATCATGGTTAGGCCCATAGAGCACCATCCTTAGGTAGGTTACTTTGGCTAACCAAGACCTATGTGAGTGTAACTTCTTAAATCTACCCCGTCCATCAAGAAACCTGCCTCATCTTTACCTTAGATCTAAAAAATTAGTATGATCCAATACTTAAGTATGCCACACCTTAGGAAAGAGTTAGAATAGTCACGCTCACTATTAATTTTGTTTAGGGCCCACAGTGGTGTTTATATGCCATCTAATCCGTTCATCTAATAAGAATGACCAAAAATGTCATGTAATGACAAGAGCATGCTCCAATAAAGCAAGAATGAATAATGTTGTATAAATGATGAACGAAAAAGGAATTATTTGATTCTTGAATTTCCAAATTTATAGGTTTTAATCGCAAATTCTTCAAAATGATAATTGTCGATTCTCCAAAAAGATGATCGTCGATTATTTGATTTTGTACAGGCAATGGCGAGAGCCTTTAGGGCTAACCATGCATAAGACCTACCATCTCTATCATTGTTGACAGCATTATGGAAAGAGAGAACTCTGAATAGCTTCTCGTAAATTGTAGAGCGGTTTTTAAAAGGGGTTGTAGTGTGCGCTTTATGGATTATTCACATGATGGCTGACCAAATTATAAGACCCCCAAATTCTCTAGCTTGATTCCAATAGTCACTCATGGGAATGGTGAACTCCGAATAGCTCCTCATTGATGGATTGATGGCCTTAGACTGGTACCCTGATAGGTAGCCATATGCGCCCCACGACTCATAAGAGTTACTGAGGCCAGCCTTGTGCATAAATCCTACCGAGTTCACTGCCCGGTGCCAACATCAATTTCATGTTTAGTAATAAGCCTGATCCGGTTTGGAGTTCCTGGAGTTCTTGCTCCAAAGTTGTTTCACCAATCTTCTTTTTTGAAAGCTCTGATCATCAAGTTCCACTATACTCATGTTTTCAGTGATATCTGCCTCAATTTTACTTACTTTCAGCTCCTTTGCTTACTTTATGACTTGCAGGTGGGCAATTTCTTCGTTGATAGAAAACAAAGCTTGTTAAGAAGCTTTCGCCTATTCTTGGAGAGAGTTGCACTCCTTGTCTCCGGAAATAATCAAAGATTGCTAGGATATGTCGCTGTTAAGAAGCAACAATTCTTCTTGGCGGGTACTACTTCTAAGATGATTTCTATGTTTTGTGCATACTCCAAATGCTTTAGAGAGGCGCATAATCGATCAAACACATTGGTGAATAATAAGGGTCTAAGGACCACATATGAATAGTCCATATTGAATAATAATGGTCTAAATAAATCACAATCAACCTTCCATTGTACTAAATCACAAAATTTAGTTAGGGCTTGTTTGGCTTTGCAATTACAATGGTAAATGGCTGTAAATGGGTAAATATTATTTACTCTTATAATTGTGTGGTGACATCACTTACATTTTATTGTAATTATAATTTTTCTACATTGCTTGTTTATAACTAAGAAATCACAGTTTAAAAAAAAAAGAAAAAAGAAGGTAGTAGTTATAATATGAAAATATAATGATTATGATTTATTTTACTTCCTGTACCAGTGTATTTGACTCTTAATTTACTAGCCATAATTCCTATTTAAATAAACCCTTAGAAATGATATGATGACTCATTTACTTTGCATTAATAGGAAATTAGAAAACCAAATAGGCCCTTATAGGAAATTACAGAGTTTAGTTATAGAAAATACAATGTTCAGTTATATAACAATTCATAAATTTCAGTTATAACAAAAATCACAGAAGAGTTCAATTATAATAAACCATAGAGTTCAGTTATATGAAATCACAATTTCAATATAGAAAATTCCATAGTTCATTTATAGCACAACCAAAGAATATAAAAAATTACATAGTTCATTTATAGCACAACCAAAGAATTCAGTTATAGCACAATCACATAGTTTAGTTTTAATCCCACAATCAAAATAGGCCCCAAATGCAATTCCATAATATTAATTTAATCCAACGATCCAAACTGTCCCGCGAATGCAATTCCATATAGTCCCACCAAGCAATTCCAAACAGTCCCCAAAATGCCATCCAAATTGTCCCCAAAATGCAATTCAAACAACTCCCCAAATGCAATCCAAATAGCCCCCAAATGCAATTACAAACAGTTCTCCAAATGCAATCCAAACAATTCCGCAAATTGATGAACGGTGTAGATAAAATGTATGCTTTGTGGGCCCCACTATAATATATCTGTTTCATCCACGTCATTCATCCATTTTTACAGATCATTTTATGTCTTGATCCCAAAAATAAGAGGGATATAAATCTCAGGTGGACCACACCACAGGAAAACAATAGTGATTGGATATCCACCATTAAAATCCTCCCAAGGCCCACTGTACTATTTATTTGACATCCAATCTGTTGATTAGGTCATACAGACCTAGATGAAGGGAAAAAAACAAAGATCAGCTTGATCCAAAACTTTTATGGCCCCCAAAACGTTTTTAGTGGTTTACGTTACACTGTTTATATAATGTGGTCCACTTGAGATTTGGATATACCTAATTTTTGGTCTCATACCCTAAAATGATCTATAAAAATAGATGGACGGAATGGATGAAACACATACATCATAGTGGGCCCACAGAGCACCGACCATCAGCCATTGGCTGGTGGCAGGGGTAGTAGCCAATCCGTTTCCTATGTAATACGCTAGGAAGTATAACACGTGGTATGCAAGTGCAGGAAGGAAGGGAGAGAGATTGGTGGTTACAGGTGTGGTTAGGTGCAGCCTACATACAAAGAGAGGAGAGAACTGCTTGAATCACTGTTCAATTGGTTTGGACCACTTAAAAGAGTCTTACATATCCCTTCATATTGGTCTCACCTGCTAAACTCAGCTGCCACAACTGGTGAATGAAAGGGACAAAGACATCAGCCTAGTTTTACATTGGACCGAATTTTCAGGAGTCGTATCATGGGGAGCTACACGCAAGCAAAGACTAGGGTAAAATAGTACTCTCGTAAAATAATTGAAATGACAAAAATATCCCTGATTGAATGGTCCAAAAGCAATACTCTTTTGTTTCAAAATCTTTTAGTAGTAGGGTAAAATTGTCTACGAATATTCGCGTTATATATAGAAGAGATGATTTCCGGTCAACTAAAACGAGATAATCCATTTTTAGGCGGTCGCTGCACATGCATGCAAGATCCACGACATTCACCAAAGGAACCCACCAAGACACTCTAGCCCAAAAATCAGCGTGGCCCACTTTTGAATTTTGCTGCACATGTACTGGATGAATGGATGGTTGTAACAAGCTAGCTTGTGATCTCTAGTCATTGAGGTGCATGCGTGCTTGATTTTTGGGTCAGGGCATGTTTAAGATGGGTCCCAACTTATGAATGCATGGATCTGAAAGTCTGGCCCACTATTTCGTGGATTTGCCTGATTTATTCCAATCGGTCCCACTTAATGATAGGTCCGGATCTCGCTCCACGTCCTGCTCATTTCAAGGATTCCCACCCAGGATGAATATCAGAAGCCCCTTTGATTCGTTGGTTTCTCAGTTTCTGAATAGTTCTATTTTCATCAGGACCGTTGAGTTAGTTGGTTTCATGGTTATCAAGGTAACAACCATCAGGCATTGGCTATTATACAATATTGTCCACACAACAGTTTGTACAATACGCTCTCGTTTTCAGTTTGCACAAGGTAGCACTATAGTACAATGATCTATACCGTTTATATGATCGTGACCACCATGGATCGCCCATGCTCTAAACATCTCCCAGATAAGCCCAATACTTCAATATGAGTATAGAGAGCAACGGTCCATATTCAAACTGAATTGCCTGCAGGATCTTCCAATATGAGGACTCCCATGAGTTCCATCATACCAACAATGGATTGGGCCACTGAATTATGGACCCCACTTGTACAGTATGGAAACTAAGCTTTTTATACAACCTCTGTATGGTAGCTCAATAGATGACAGGGATTCACGTGTATGACAGTGGCTCATTCAATACGTGGGCGGATCTCATTATGTTATTTGAGAGGTCCCATCGTTAGGTCAACGGAGTTGGGGAAATACTAATTTGATGGTTTGGCGGACCACCATCCTTATTACAGTATATTAAATGTATTGAAACAACCCATGTGTAACACCTAGTGTACCTACTATCTAGACTGTTGAAAACTTCATCCATCACAAATGGGCCGTACTTCTATTTAACGCAACGTCACCTGCATTTTCAGAGAACTGATAGCCTACCTGCATAATATCACAAATGGTTGTGCTGTATCCACTTAGGGCGTGTTTGGACGGGCCAATCCCACGGGATTGGATTGTATTAGGGTGGATTGAAAGTAATGCTGGCTCTGCCAGTGGATTGGTGCCAATCCAATGGGATCCCTATATCCGGGAACTCACCACGAGTATGTTTGGCTCACCTGGCCAATCCCGGATTACACGGCCAATCCTGGGATTGCTCCGGCTATCCAAACTGTCCCAGGCAAAAAGTTAGGATTAGGAGGGATTGGGTGGGATTGGATGGATTTCAAGGCAATGATGGTGATGTCAGTGGATTGCTGGCAATCCTATGGGATTGCTATATCCAACTTCGGCCTGTTTGGCACGCCCGGCCAAATCCTGGGATTGCTCCTTCCAATCCACCCAAATACAACCTAATACAATCCACCTTGCCCGTCCAAACACGCCCTTAGGGGTCGTCTGGCACCATGGATTTGGGTATTTGAAGGGATTTCATATCTCTTTTTATGTTTGGCACTATAAAGCATATAAAGTAGGGGTGTACATAAACCGGGCTAGCCCGGTTAGCTCGCTCAACCCGGCCCGAAAAGTTCGACTTGGCCTGACCCGAAACTGAGTTCGGGTCAGGACTAACCAATTTTCTAGGCCCGAAAGTGAGTTCAGGCGGAGTTCGGATACCTCCCAGTTCGGCCCGACTCGGTCCGAAATCCGACTCGCCCCGGCCCGACCTGACTCGGCCCGACTCGACCCGTGTATGACTGTATTTAATTTGTATAAAATGTTTTATTTTATGCTTTGTCAAATGTATATAAATGTATGTAAATGTCTTGACTAGTTAGATTTTTTGTGGAGTCTATAGTTCAACTATCTAAACCGTTGATCGAGGGCCTTGTAATGGGACTCGGATTACCTGCCAAAGCCCTTCCCATGAACTTGCTGTAAGGTTCGAAATTGGCCCGAACTCGAAGGTTCGAAACTGGCCCGAACTCGCGCCGGGCCCAGTTCGGGCTGGAGATGTTGTCCCGGTGACTAGGCCCGGTCGGGTTCGGGCCTTATGTGGCTATTGAACGGGCCTGGACGGGCTGAGGCCAGTTCGACTCGGCCCGACCCGTGTACACCCCTAATATAAAGTATCAGGGGATTTTAAATCAAAAGGGTTTGAAATTCAAAGTGAAAGCTTGGATTACATTTAAAATCCTTTTAAGAGTTGCATGTGTAATATGTGCGTCACTAGACTATTATTTTATTGGTCTAATAGCCCACTGATTATATCCCAAAATAATGAGATTATCAATTGCATCACTATAATTACTTTATTATGATGATATGCACCATCTAAACATTGTCCATGTAAATTAATAGTTAAAAATCATAGGTTATTGACTCGGATGTGATCTTGTGCTTGTGGCCCATTCGAGACTTGGAATTTCTTCGCTATCAAACAAAGTATATATTTCAAAGGGCTTATTACAACCATTGTGTCAAACATCGTATACTTACATTGATTAGAGAAGTTAAAGTTAATTTAGTAATTAAATTTAAATCCCAGTAAACAAATATGCATAACTACTTTTGTATTATAGGAAATTATGAATTTAGAGTGCCAGACATAACAATATTTCAAATACATGGGGTTTCGAATCGAAATAGGACCTTAGCTCTTTTGTTTTCTTTATTATTTTTAGGACTTATATTGAAAATAAAAAACAATACAAGAACTAATGAAAATGAAAAACCTAACACTCAAAACCATCCAACCTTAGGATGATGTTTATTGTATTTTGTTTCAAAATCAGAATTTAAATATTTCGATTTCCCTCCACATTTGAAATTTCTGTTGATTTTGAGTTGTGGGTTTTATTCCACATTGGATTTAATAAAGAAAAACATCTTGCATATAAGATAGTCTTTTTGCCTTGGTGCTTGAGCCCCATTCAAGGGGCATGTGAATTTGGTTCTGTGAGGGGGCTATGCCAATAGTTCTAATATATGTCATTGACCACACACGCGTGCGCCGAACCGAGTCGTGTCGTACAGAGCCGAGCCGAGTCCATGTGCGTGTGCACGTGCGTGATTGGACGGGCTGGGTTAGGCGTGGGTGCAGGTGCAAGTGCGAGTGCAATGTACTTGTGTGGGTGAGTGTACGGGTACTCGCGGGACTTTATCTGCGAGAGTGTACTCGCATTTGCACCTTTTCGTTTAAACCAGAGAGACGCGACTGTTCGGTTAGTCTCACCTGTTGGTTTTAAATTTAATGGACCTAACCCTTTCAAAATGGTGCTTAATGCCCACTTCGGAGTCTATATAAAAACTTCCAGTTCATATTTAAAAATACGAAAATCCTTTCCTCTCTTATAAAACTCTCTTTGTATTCTGGTTTACAAATTTTTTATTACTGAGTTCGTCGCTAAGTCAACTAAACACTTTTAAGTTAAACTGCAAGTGGTTTGAGCCTGTGTATAGGAAGTGCACCGCTGGGACTGGGTCATAGTCATTGTATCCTTGAGGTCGATTGCTTTGGAAACCTATTGCACTTGGGACGCTATCAAAGGGAAGCAAATTCGATTTCAAGCCGAGTGACTCACGTCATGCCTCGACTCAATTCAATAAGTTCTCTTTCTCAAATTTTATTTTCTTTTTTTGGTTCTCGATTTTTAATAGTCTATTTAATTTAACCAAATATTCTAACAATCTTGAAATCGAATTATTGAATTAAATGCACTATGACTACCGTAACAGTAAATGCTTCTACCGAGTTAGCCAAAATCGAACTGTTCGCTGGACAATACTTTAAAAACGGTGGAAACAGAAACTGATGTTCGCATTGATCACTCTTAAAGTTTCATACATACCGTCTGAATCATTTACTATAGATCCAACAAATCAAATTGAAGTAGCAGATGAAAATAATTATAAAAATTATATTATAAACTATTTGTCCAACAAACTATATAACATGTATGATTCTTATGAGTCTGCTAAAGACATATGAACTACTTTAGAAAAGAAGTACATTTTGGAAGATGCAGACATTAAGAAACATGTAATCGCTAATTTCCTTCATTATGAAATTACAAACGATGAACTTGTCACTAATCAAATTCATGATTTTTACAATCTAGTTCATGAACTGTCATCAGAAAGAATTAAGATGGATGAAGTGTTTCTGTCAGGAGCGCTAATTAAAAAGCTACCGCCCTCCTGGAAAAAAGTATAAGAATACAATGAAACATAAAAATAACGGTGTTTCATTGGAAACTACAATCGTACATATACAAATAAAGGAGGTTAATAGAAACAGGGACCAAAAAGAAAATGAAAATGAGATATATTCAAAGGCGAATCTTATGAAATCAAGTCGGGAAAACAATAAGATGAAAAAAGGCAAATGTCTTAACTGTGGCAAACCTGGACATTATGCCAATGAATGCAGGCTCAAAAAGAAGAATGTAAATAATCAATTTAAGAAAAAGGAAAATTGCTACAACTGTGGAAAGCTTAGGCATCACATTAAAACCTGCAGGCTTAAGAAAAACAAAGATAAGCTGCAGGCTAATCTTACAGAAACATGCAATGAGTCTAATATAGTAGTAGCTGTGGTGTCAGAAGTTTTTCTTATAAACAACTTGGAGTGGGTACTAGACACTGGTGCAACTCAGCACGTGTGCAAGGATCGTAACATGTTTACCTCCTGCCAGGTATCAAGAGATGACGAACAAGTATTCATGGGTAATGCTAAAACATCTCCAGTTGTAAGAAAAGGGAAAGTACTTCTGAAACTCACTTCTGTAAAGACTCCAATGTTAAATGATGTCCTACATGTGCCTGACATTAGAAGAAACTTGGTCTCTAGTTTGCTCCTCAATTAGGATGGTGTCAAGTTAGTATTTAATTCAGATAAGCCTGTAATGAATAAGAATAAAACTTTTGTTGGTAAGGGATATTGTAGTAATGGTCTATTCATTGTAAATGTATCCAATGATAATAATAAGAAGACATTCAGTTCTCTTTATATCATTGAACCCTTTTATCTATGACATAGTAGATCAGGTCATGTGAATGTAGTATCTTTGAAGAAAATGAAAAAAATTAGGTATATCACCTAATATATCTAATGAAGAATTCAATAAATGTGAAACATGTGTAGAATCAAAATTTATTAGAAAATCCTTTAAATGAATAGAACGATCCTCTATTCTATTAGATTTGATATACAGTGACTTAGGTGATTTTAGAAATCACATGTCTAGAGGTGGAAAAAGATATTACATAACTTTTGTAGATGATTACTTTAGGTTCATTAGAGTCTATCTATTAAGGAACAAAGATGAAGCTTTAGATGCTTTTTCTAAGTACAAAACTGAAGTTGAAAATCAGTTAAATATAAAAATTAAAAGACTTAGAACGAATAGAGGAGACAAGTATGAATCTTCTCAATTTAGATAATTATGTGAAAAACGTGGAATAGTTTACGAAACTACAGCTCCTTATACATTAGAACATAATGGAATAGAAGAACGTAAGAATAGAACTCTAAAAGAGATGATGAATGCTATGTTAAATAGTTCAGGCTTACCCTCAAATGTGTGGGGAGAAGCAATTCTGTCTACTTGTTATATCCTAAATAGGATTTCTTCTAAGTCTTTGGAACAAATATCTTATGAACTTTGGAAGAATCATGTTCTTAGTTATAAATATATTAAAGTGTGGGGGTGTCTTGCTAAAGTAGGATTGCCTGAAACTAAGAAAAGAAAGTTAGGCTCTAAAACGACTGACTGTGTATTTATAGGGTACGCACAAAATAGTATAGCCTATAGGTTTCTAGTTTTAAAGACTAAGGATAATATTTTAGATTCTAATACAATTATAAAAGTTAGAGATGCAGAGTTCTTTGAAAACGTATTCCCTATGAAATCTAAGTCTATAAGAATAGAGGAAGTTAATAAATCAGATATCGTATCTACTAGTAAAAGTGCTTGTGAGTAGGTAGTAGAAGAGATACAACCAAGAAAAAGTACTAGAGTTAGAAGAGAAACTAACGTAAAAGATGGTTTTTTCACATTCTTTGTAGAAGATGATCTTACAACTTATACAAAAGCGATTAACTCTCCAGATGCAACTTTTTTTTCTCATTCTTCTAGCTTTTGATTTTTTCATCGAGGGAGAGGGGAATTAAATCCGCACCTATAGGGAGCAAACCCATAGTGAAGATTGTACACCCAACCTTTCCTTATGACAACTATTTTTTAGCTGGGTATTCTTTTTCTTTCATTCATTCATTCTTTTTTTTTTCTTCAAAAACATCGTTTTCTTTTTCTATATTTTTCATATTGAACAAGATAGACAAATTCCTCAGGTTGGTTCCTTCCATGCTTAATGATCACCAAGTTACAATTCAATATCAAACTGAAACATTAATGTGCAAGCGAGATGTGTCCTGTGAAAGCATGACTCAGTCAAAGTTTAAAGCTTCTAATCATGGATTAACTATTCGAACGTACTGTGAAATCTAACAGATACTGAATCTAAGAGTCATAAATTACCAACATCACGTATATTGAAATTTGAAGTGCCCTAGATGGTAGTCAAAATCACTTCGAATTCACAAGAAACTCTAGAAAAATTTTAAAAAAAATTTCACAATTTTTGCTCAAGACCAAGAAAACACTGATTAGAAAACCTAATCTCCCACCCGCAACCTAAAATCTACATTGTCCTCAATGTAAAAGATATATGAGCATGCAATGCACATGAGACAACGAAAGTAAATGAGAAGTGATGGGAAGATAGTACCTGAATGAAGGAATCGAGAGAGATTTTTTAAAAGATCGTAGTGTGAGAGCAGGTCAGCACGAGAGTGAAAACACGAAAGCAAACTATCCTAAAATAATGCATGAAGCAAACTAACCTAATGGCATAAAACCGTCTATCCTTGAGCGGCATCAAGCAAACTATCCTAGAATGGCATCAAGCAAACGATCCTAGTCCTATGAAAGCAGGGGAAAAGCTACTCAGTCATGACGCAATATTCCTCTTCCGGCCAATATCTTGATAAGTTTCTCAGTAAGTTCCTCAACAGGATCATCCAAAAGCCTTTTTTGCAATAGGCTTGGACGCCCTGGAGCATAACTTTTCAGAGAAACTTATGTTTCTCATAAGAAAGTTTTCATTGAATTGCTTGAGGTATCCAAAGTATATACGATTCACCTATGACAGAAGAAGTTTCAGTGTTATTATCCCATGGTGAATTAGAGACTACAAGTAAATAAAGTTCAGAAAACTTCGCAAGAAGTGATGTAGTCTCGACACATTCCGAAGTATCAGACTTCGGTTCCATCGTCAGCTCCTCCTCCTTTAATGGTAGACATTTAGGATCAGGGGAAGAAGGGGCTTCAGAATAAGACTTCTCTCGGTCAGTGATTACTACCGAGATGTTGTCTTGCAAGGCATCTACTTTGTCTTTTGTCATGGGATCGTTTGAATCTGCAAAGTATGTCAAACAATCATCCAAAGAGTTGAAAAGTTCAGCTGAGCGTGACTTATTTTCCACATTGGACCTCGTGATGATCTGCCCAAGGAATCCATTGTCCTTGAAAGTGGATGGAGGTACGCTCTCTTGCTCCAGTCCTGCACAGATAGATTGAAAATTAATAGGGAAAGCATCGATGTGATCACTCTGTTCATTGAAACTACTCAATGGAGGCATTGAATTGTCAAACGTGTACAACTCGAATGGTGGCCTCAACTGAGTGGTTTCAAATTCCAGGGTCGTAGCGAACAACTCGTCCTTCTCCAGAATCATATCATCATTCGATTCAGAGGAGTGGTCTGAACATGTTTCACAAGAGTTAAAAGGGTCGGTTGTAAGTGTTGCGAAGCACGCCAACAACGCAATGAGCTTAGATCCAATCTCAGGCTTCACCCACAAACGATAAACAGGAAGAAATATAAACTATAAACAGATCAAAACAATCCAAAACAAACCACAAGACAAGATATACGTGGAAAAACCCCAATCTGAGGTAAAAAAAACCACGGATGCAAACTTTCACTATGAAGAACAAAGATTACAAGGCAATATACTAACCTCTCCCTTGGAAGAACATAGAAAACCCTTTGGCCACACCTTAGAATTATTTCTCCAATATTCCAATACACTTAGAAAAGCCCTAGGAACACCTATATATAGTTTAGGCAACTTTCCTTCCGTACCCTTGCGAAAGGTGACACCAAAATCCAAAGTCTGCATCAGATTCGGAAACGAATCTGCGTAACCTACGACTAGTCGAAGGAGAGCTACGACTGGTCGAGCTACGACCAATCGAACAATTCGTACGACTAGTCGAAGGACCAGGATATGAAAAAACAAGACTCGTTGGACTTTGAGTCGATCTGGTCCACGACCGGTCGAGCAGGCCCTTACGACCGGTAGAACATAACCTACGACCAGTCGAAGGCGGCATCAGATGTGGCTCCACATTTCAACGATCTCCCACTTGGAGACACATCATCATAAACCTTCGTCTTCTTCATCTGGAGTGCACCACTTCCCCGTCTTCAAGCCTGAAGACTAATCAAAGATGAACAGAGCTTCAGCTTCTCTCGTGTGACCGCCTTGGTCAACATATCCACAGGATTCTCACTTGTATGAATCTTCTCCAGAGCAATCGATCCATCTTTCAGTAACGAACGTGGTATCTGATGGCAATATGCTTGGTCCTTGAATGAAAGGCTGAATTCTTAGCCAAGTGTATTGTACTCTGACTGTCACTGTACATCTTGCAATCTGCTTGCTTCTTACTCAACTCTTCCATGAAACCTTGCATCTACACCATCTCCTTACATGCTTCTATAGCCGCAACATATTCTGCTTCCGTCGTACTGATAGACACTATCTTCTATAACTGATAGACCCAACTGACTGCAGCACTACCCAGAGTAAAGACATAACCTGTAGTGCTTTTTCTGCTGTCGATATCTCCTGCCAAATCTGAATCCACCTAGCCTTGTAGCTTAATTTTCGATCCACCATAGCACAACCCTACATCCTTAGTACCTACAAAGTATCTAAGGATCCACTTCACAGCTTCCCAATGTTCCTTTTCGGGGTTGTTCATGAACCTGCTAACAACTCCCACTGCTTGAACAATGTCTGGCTTCGTGCTCACCATATCATACATGAGACTCCCAATAGCTGACGCGTATGGGACTTTAGCCATGTATTCCCGTTCCTCCTGCGTCTTTGCACCTTGTTCCTTAGATAGCTTGAAGTGGTTGGCTAATGGAGTGCTAACCGGCTTAGCACCTCCCATATTGAATCGATCAAGTACCTTAGCTATGTACTCTACCTGTGACAAAACTAGTTTCTTATTTTCTCTGTTACGCTTTATCCTCATGCCTAGGATTTATTTTGTAGCTCCCAAATCCTTCATGGCAAATTCTCTAGGCAGTTGTCTTTTAAGATCTGAGATGTCCTTCATACTTGAACCGGCCACAAGCATATCATCAACGTACAGAAGAAGGATGATGTACGACGTATCAAACTTCTTCAAATAACAACAGTGGTCTGCATGACATCTCCTAAAACCGTTTCCCGACATGAAACTATTGAACTTCTTGTACCACTGCCTCGGGGCCTGCTTCAAGCCATATAAACTCTTCTTCAGTCTGCACACATTGTTCTCCTTTCCTGGTGTCACGTATCCTATCGGCTGATGCATATATATTTCTTCTTCAAGGTCCCCATGAAGAAAGGCTGTCTTAACATCTAGCTGCTCTAGATGTAAGTCCTCTGTAGCCACTATACTCAAGACCATACAAATCGTAGACATTTTCACCACAAGTAAAAATATTTCAATGAAATCGATACCTGCCTTTTGTTGAAACCCTTTCACAACCAATCTGGCCTTGTACTGTTTCAAACCATCGTGCTCCTCCTTCAGTCTGTAAACCCACTTGTTATAAAGAGCTTTCTTACCCTTAGGTAAAGTGACTAGCTCCCATGTACGATTAGACTCAAGAGAGCCCATCTTATCATCCATGACCTACTCCCACTTAACCCGTGTATCTGACTATAATGCCTTTTCAAAACACTCTGGCTCACCATTATCTGTCAGCAGTAGATAATGTAAGGAGGGTGAGTATCGGACCGTGGGCCTCTTCTCCCGAGTAGACCTCCTCACAATCGGTGTCTGTGGCTCTGTCTCATAACGCTCTTGTGCATGATCATCCTGTGGCGCTGTAACACCCATGTCTCATAACTCTTCAAACTCTACGAATTCCTTTTCCACGGCCTTATTTTCTTGCACACTGTCCTTATGCATCACTTTTTCATTGAAGACTACGTCCTTGCTTTTGATGATTTTTCTACTTTCTGCATCCTAAAACCTGTAGCTAAAATCATGCTGTCCGTAGCCTATAAATGTGCACCTCCTGGACTTCGCATCCAGCTTATTTCTGTGCTTTGCATCAATGTGAACATATGAAGTGCAACCGAACACTTTGAGATGTGCAAGGTTCACTTCTTTCCCAGTCCATGTAACGACCTGAAAATTTCCGTACATTGGGCCGAGTACCACCTCGACCAGAAATCACATAGGATTAAATCCTTTAGAAATTTAACAAAGTTAACTAAGTATTAAACTCGGTTAATCATGAAATCCGTTGGGATCGCTTTAAATACGATCTGCAAGACCCAAAACTTGCAGAATTTGTGACTCTAGGTTACCCTAAAGTCTAAAGCCAAACTCATTACCCGTCTGCTCTCGGGACTGAAACGAAACTTCGTATGAGGTCTAGATCGCACATCGGGAGTCCGATTAACACGAAGCTAAGGAACCAGGACCGCCCCACTGGGCTTGACAATCATCTCAAAAATCAGATGATTCCGATGTCCCACGGCCATTGTTTTCACTCCGGAGCGAGGGAGTGTGAAAAACACTATTTCCATCCAAATGAAAATATCTGGAATAGTGATCTGGCACCTTTCGGTTGCGCGTCAGTATTAAACAACCTGACCGTTGGAATCAGACCAAATTACACCCTCGGATTAAGAAAAATTTCAGGAACATTTACATGTACTCAGAAATTCTGATCGTGGCCCACGGACCGTTGAACTGAAAGTGGTCCGCCACATGCGATCTGGGAATCCGATCGAGTCGAAAACGTAATCCCATGTAGATCCGCAGAGGGTGAGCTTAAGTCTGGCGTTTGGCTCAAAGAGGGCCACCAGAACACCCCTTTTGAGCTTGGAAAGTGGCGAACTGCCTATATATGCAGCCACCCTTGAACCTGAGTCTATTTTGGACATGTTCTAGGCTATAAAAGGGGCTTAGAACAGCCCCTCTCACAGCCATACGAATTTGGGTCCAAACCCTTAGAGAGAAAGAGAGAAAAGAGAGAGAAAGTTTTGGAGATCGAGGCCGATCTTCCTCCTGCTGCTTCCACTCCTCCCACGGCCTACACCGCCTTATTCCAGGGGATTTTCCGGCAGTTTCCACCCCATTTGAAGGTAAGAAACCCTAACCCTAGGTCTGATTTGAGCTTGATTAGTGATAGGTTATGGAAAGACTAATCGAATGCGCTCTTTAGGCTAGGAAACTCCGTATACGGAAGCTCCAACACCCTTGCTGATTCGTTGAAATTCCAAGGGCTGAGGTGAGGACTTTAAGCGTATAAGTTACGGTTTCAACGCTTTCAATGTCAGATAATGATAGATTCATGATCTGCATGCAAATGCACATGTACAAAGTGCTTTCCATTTCCTGTTTCGATTAGCGATAAAGAATATGGAATTTTACATACTCTTGATATACGTAGAAATACCGTATACGTATTTTTGTTGAGAAAATGTTTAACATGTTTATTTAATGTTTGATTATATCATGTGTGGATAAAATGCTAGTTTGGCGAAAGGGATCGCAAAAATACATGTTCATGTGTAAATGTCATATATGTGGAAATTGTGTATTCCAGAAATTCCGCATACGTGCGGATTTTGGAAATGTAATTGTGATGATTATTTGCTGTATGATTACGATATACACGGGAAAAATACTCTCGAGGCGAAGGGACAGCCCAAACCCGAACTTGCCTAACATACGTCATGTATGTTGGAAAAGTGTATTCTAAGTGTTTGTATAAGTGCATGTATGTGTACATGTGTATGTACTAGTGCCTTAGATAGGCGCTGATATGGGTTTTCCGACTCCCTTAGAGACAAGTAGGCTTCCCCCCGTGCGGTGGTTCGCTAGAACCACTCACCTGGAATGCGTATGTAATGGTATCCCTATGTGGATAGTGCCTGACTACATGCTTCACAACATGCTTCACAACATGCTTTGTAACATGCTTTACTTCATGTTTTACTTCATGCTTTATAACATGCCTACTAACATGCTTGTATTGCTTGTTTATCATGCTTTACTTCACATGCTAACGATGAAACTATTTGAGTTTGGGACTATGTATATAGTCCAAACACTCGGTACCAGACTTGTGATTGTGGCTGAGATTCATGTCGCCACAAAGGACGGGTCCGGCGAACCCGAGTCGTACTTCGGTTGGCGATAGTGGTTGGCCACGCGGAGTGCTTTTGAGCTCCATATCGCTCAACTTGTGGTGCGTTCGAGCTAGTCAGGCTCGCCAATTAAACCGAAGTGTAGTTGTGTGTTCACCCTGTTTGGTCGCTACTGCTTGAACCTAGGGTACCAAAACTTACCAGTGGCGATTCCCGTTTAACCATGGTACCTAGATCCGCTAAGTCGCATGAGCCGGGCATGGTGGTATGGGACACCGTGGTCGAGCTGTCGGCCTACGCTGGGGCCATGTGCCTCCCCGTAGTGACCATTGCGCAACTATCTCTTGAGCCGAATACGGTGGTATGGGACACTGTCTTCGAGCTGTCGATACTTCGGCGAGAGCCGAGTACGGTGAGATCTGTGCTCGTGCTGACGGGCGACGAGTCCTCCGTGGTATCATCGAGTACACTCCAAGGGTCTGTGATTGGCCACGAGTCTGTCACAGCAACTAGAGTGTGAGTTGAGCCGAGTATGGTGAGACCTGTACTTGAGCTGACGGCTAGTGATTGAGCCGAGTACAGTGAGACCTGTACTCGAGCTGACGGCCAGCAATTGAGCCGCATACGGTGAGATCTGTATCCGCGCTGACGGGTGACGAGCCCTTTGCGATGTCATCACTAAGCTTCTCAAACCATAACATCGTATGAGAATAACTAGGATTGACGACCCTAGAATGGATCATGTTGGGAATGATACAAGGGAGGTACCTTAGTTTTCCAATACTGCTGATTGAAATGGACTAATAAAAACTTGGAAATCATGAGCATCATCGCACCGCATGTGCCTTGTAGATGTGGCGCACTGAGGGAGTAAGCATTCGCGAACGTAAGATGATGTCGCTTGAGGGTGGTTTGGCAAGGGCATATAGCATCATGTCATATCATTTTTGCATTTAACAAGAGTAGTTAGAAATGCTTGATTTGTACTGCTTTATCATTACTGCTTGGTTGATTTGATAACATGTTAACTTATGCATTATTGTTCCACTGAGTTAGCTACTCACTCCCACGTTACGGGACGGTGTTGTACACACCAACCAGACTCTGTCGCAGGTTTAGAGGGCGCCTTAGTTCAGGAGCCAGAGCCCGACGTTGATGAGGACCAGGAGGAGTTCTCCTTCATGTAGTACTCTGACGGCTACGCTTAGGCCGGCTGCATCGCGGGATTCTCGGGGCCTCTTTTGAGGAGTGTATTTTGGGTTTTGACTTAAAAATAATACATGTATATTGGTGCTCAGCTAGTACTCATACTCTGGTGTTTAGAAAATTTTGGTTATTTTACATACTTGAATATAAAAATTTCAGTCTTCCGCTTGCTTTCATACAATTGAACTGGAGTATGAATTACTGTTTTGGTTTAATCTCATTCATGTTTATTTCGCTAACTCAGACAACATTTAACCAGCATTGTGTATGTTGTATAAGTGATGCGTTGGAACTCGGGTGTTGAGTTCATACTCGACCCCCGAATTTCAGGGCGTTACAGTCCACGTTTCTTCTGGTAGCCCACAATCCAATGGTGCTGAGGGACTTCTATTGATGAGATATGCGGCAGTATTCACAACATCTGCCCACAAGGTTTTGGGCAACCTTGCATGTAACCTCATGCTCCTTGCGCGCTCAAGGATGGTCCTGTTAATGCACTCAACCACACCATTCTGTTGCGGTGTCCTTAGAATCATTTTTTGATGTTTGATTCCATTTGCTGCACAATACTCCTCAAACCTCTTATCACAGTACTCTCCCCCATTATCAGATCTGAGACATTTTACTGTTTTACCTGTCTCGTTTTCTACCATAACTTTCCACTTCTTAAATACATCAAATACATTAGATTTATGCTTTAAGAAATAGACACACAATTTTCTACTAGCATCATTAATAAAAGTAATAAAATAACGTGAGCCACTAAGAGATAATACCTGTGCCGGTCCCCATACATCAGTGTGTACAAGCTCCAACAGATGCGTCTTTAGAGCGCGTCTCATCTTCTTGAAGCTTACCCTCTTCTACTTGCCATACACGTAGTCCTCGCAGAATTCCAAGTCGATAGACTTCAGCCCTGGTAGCTTTCCTTTAGACAATAGCACTTTCATCCCTTTCTCACTTATATGTTCTAACCTCTGATGCCATAATTGCCCATTCACTCCAGTTGATGCGACTACGAGTGAACTATATAATCCTGAAGTCACGTACAAAGTACCTTCCTTTTTGCCTTGAGATATCACCAAGGCACCTTTTGTGATCTTCCAGGAATCACTGGTAAATGTCGTCACATAACTGGTATCGGCCAACTGCCCCACTGATCAAGTTACGTTTCAAACTCAGTACATGTCTGACATCCTTCAATTTCAAAACCGTTCCGTCTTTTTGATTGACATGAACGTCTCCCTTTTCAACAATACTGCACGACTCATCATCACCCAGGTAGACTCTCCCAAAGTCACCTGACACATAATCACGCGGAACTTCCTTACATGAAGTAGCATGAAACGAAGCACTCGAGTCTATAACCCAAGACTCATTCCTCGCATCAAGTGACAAGATCAACGCCTCTGTGTCACTCTCCTCAGATAGATTCACTGAATCCTTCCCACCTTGAGAGCTTCCTTCTTGTTTCTTAAGTGCCCTACAATCACGTTTTACGTGCCCCTTCTTGTCGCAATGCCAACACCCGTCTTTATCTTTCGGTCCCTTGGACTTCTTCCTCGATTTAGAATGTCGGTGTTTATTACCTCCTTTGTTCAGCGATCTTTCTCTTCCTTCAACATTTAAAGCATTCCCTGAATCTCCTGAAACTCCTGATGCCTTTCTTCTAGATTCTTCACTGAGAATTAGACCGGCCACATCATCAAATTTCAGTTTTGTCGACCTTGAAGAATTGCTCACAGCAATCACCAAACTATCCCAATTGTCTGGCAAACTGGATAAGATCAATAACGCCCTGACCTCATCCTAAAAAATAATGCCAACGGATTTTAACTGGCTCGTGATTGTATTAAACTCGTTTAGATGTTCAGCCACGCTCCCACCATCTGACATCTTCATGTTGAACAGTTGTTTCATAAGATGAACCTTGTTGGATGCAAAAAGTTTTTCATACATGGTGGCTAGGGCTTTCATTAATTCTTTTATGGTTTTCACCTTGGATATATTGAAGGCGACTCTCTTAGACAAAGAGAGTCGGATCGTTCCTAAAGCCTTCCTATCCAGTAAAAATCATTCATCATCTGTCATCTTTTCTGATTTCTTCTCTTTTCCTCATAGAGGAATATAGAGGTCCTTCTAATACAGATAATCCTCCATCTGTATCTTCCAGAAGGCAAAGTTTAAACAATCAAACTTCTCAATTCTAGTTTTCCCTTTTTCCATCATCGCTCTCAATAGAACTAAATTAATAGCTCTGATACTAGTTGTTGCGCAGCATGCCAACAACGCAGTGAGCCTAGATCCAATCTCAAGCCTCACCCACAAACGATAAACAGGAAGAGATATAAACTAGAAACAGATAAAAGCAATCTAAAACAAACCACAAGACAAGATATACGTGGAAAAACCCCAATATAGGGTAAAAAACCACGGATGCAAACTTTCACTATGAAGAACAAAGATTACAAGGCAATATACTAACCTCTCCCTTGGAAGAACATAGAAAATCCTTTGCCCACACCTTAGAATTATTTCTCCAATATTCCAATACACCTAGAAAAGCCCTAGGAATACCTATATATAGTTTAGGCAACTTCCCTTCCGCACCCTTGCGAAAGGCGACACCAAAATTCGAAGTCCGCATCAGATTCGGAAACGAATCTGCGTAACCTACGACTAGTTGAAGAAGAGCTACGACTAGTCGAGCTATGACCAGTCGAACAATTCCTACGACTAGTCGAAGGACCAGGATATGAAAAACAGGACTCGCTGGACTTTGAGTCGAGCCGGTCCACGACCGGTCGAGCAGGCCCCTACGACCAGTCGAACATAACCCACGACTGGTCGAAGGCGGCATCAGATGTGGCTCCACATCTCAACAGTAAGGGGCTCATCCTCCACTTTTAAATCAGACATGTCAGGTGAGAGAAGTGGCTCATTATGACCAACCATTTCTTGTACTCGACTTGGACCAAACTTGAGATGGATTCTAGGGGAATTTGGGCTGCATGTTCATAATAGTCATCCCAATATGCATCATTGTCTAATTCCTTCCAGTAGTGCACACTTGGGATGGGATCGCTTTCTTCACATTCTATTCCTGACTTGGGTTGAGGTTCGAATAAATTAACCTTTACCTCATCATTGAAATCCTGTGTGTCATGTGAGGGAGGTGTATCATCATCACTGTATTTGAAAGATACCCACGTCTCTTGACCATTCCTTTGGACCGTCATCGAGATCGACTCATCGAAAAATTAAACCATATGCTCATTAATGGACTCCAACTCCTCATTTGTAATTTCAGAGTTCTTCAAAAGTGAGCTAGGATCACTTTCCTCGCATTGTATTTCTGGAATGAATTGTGGCTGGGATAACCGAGCCTCCTCTACCTTATCAAGGCGCGAATTAAGCGGTTCCAATGATTTTCTAATTTCTGCAAGACAGGCCATGTTATGCTGAAACGAATTGTCTTGGATCGTTTCTGGTTGGATCTTGAAGGTAGGGGATCCAAGAGAATAATCATTATAACATGTTGTTGGTTTATTTCCCTAATTTTGATGTTTTCACTGATTATAGTCATACGGATCATAGGTGGGAGAATCTGATGGTTGATAATACATATTATCACTCATAATATAATCATGCATTGTTTTCTTTTTATCGGATGGGTGATAATAATTCTTACTCCCATAGTTATGATAACTCCAACACTCATGTATTGTTTTGTTAATCCGTGGGGTGTAATTGTTCTCTTGCATATGATCACGTAAGGACTTCTTAACCGGTGGATCTTTATATTCCGATCGGTTCTTGATGATAGTTTCAAAAAAGTTTTGAGACATAGGTTGATTTCTATCATAATCATCATCCCAATATATGTTATTCTTCTTAGCATACTGACGTTCCCACTCGTGCATATACATGGTGAAACCCTAACTCTGAATCTAATTCTAAAGGAAAAATCCTACAACAATATAGAAAGTAAGTAGAGGAGAAGTTAGAAAGAAGTTACCAGATTGAAGTTCCTACATTAAAATCCTGCAAAAGGAAATAAAAGAAATTAGTTTCTATAAATAGAAATTCTAAAATTAGAAAGTTTCTAAAACAATTAGGAAAGTTCTAAACTTAAAATTAAAAAGTATATTAGTTTCTAAAAACAGAAGAAATCCTAGAATTAGAAAGTTACTAAAAATAGAAAAGTAAAGGAAAGATGAGTTAGTTTCTAAAAAAGGAAAATTTTCTAAAACTGAAACCTTAATTCTAAAATAGAAAAAGTAGAGAATTTAGGAAGGGATTACCAAATTAGATGTTTATGACAGGATCCTACAAAACAAGAAAACAAGTTAGTTTCTATAAATCAAATAGAAAAATTCTAACCTAAAATTAGAAAAATCCTAATCTTAAACTAATCCTAAATCTAGTTAAGCTCAGAAAAACGTAACTGTCAACCCCCGACAACGGCGCCAAAAACTTGTTCACTCCCCAAGTATAGGGTTGTGATGTAGTAATAAACTTGGTGAGACCGAAGTCGAATCCCAAGGGACTGGAACCTATACGTAGTCTGAAACTAAATAGAACTAGAACTAGACTAAGATGAAATCTAAATCAAGTGAGTATGAGGGAATAATAGTGAAAATTAATCTAAAACTTGCAAATTTAAAGGTGGAAAACTAGGCTGCCAAGGATCCACGTGTAGCAATTGGGAAGTTACCTAGCAATGATTTAAGGACACAACTGGAATCATAGTCCTATCCTATCCAGTTGGTAAGAAGAGAGTTGTCAGATATTTGAACTTTTCATAGATCTAATCATCAATAGATAAGAGTGGTGAAGATTTAGAAGTGATTCTTCACCTAACCGTGCCCAGGAGACTATGGTAAACAACAACAATTTACCAATCTCACAGCCAATCATGAGAGAATTGTGAAAGTTAGGAAAGGTTCCGTCACCCAACCATGTCCATGAGACAATGGTGAACAACAGGGTTCCCAAGTTTACAATCTCAATACCTGAAAAGAGAATATCTCAAGCATCGCAGATCTATTGTAATTTGAGTCACAACAAACCATTAAAACTAAAAACATTCCTTAATAATCAAACAAGAATCCATAAGGTTCTACCAGATATGAATCAAAACAAAACCAACATCCCAGTCACGCTACAAGCTTCACCTCTTAGCCCTAGCTAAGAGGTTTAGCCACTCATAGACATGATTAGACTAATCTCTTAAAAGAAAAGAACTAAAAAACTAAAACAAAAATAGGAAAGCAAACTAAAAAAACAAACTCTCTATCTTGCTCTCTTGTCCACCACCAGCTGGCCCCTTCTTTCTCTTTCTCCTCTTTCTTTTATTGCAGGGAAGGGTGGTAAGAAGGTCGGTTGCAAGGAACTGACCTTGCTTACGCCGAGATAAATCTGGAAACATTCTTACGCACTCCCTATTTCTGTGCGACAACAACATGGAAACCGACCTACGTCAGATCGATCTTGGGACGACTGATCATCATCACCGTCCATCCTTCCTTCTTGGCTAGGGTCGTGGTCTGCTTTGTTGCCATCTGGATGGTCCAGATCAACTTATTGGTCCCTGATTTGGGCGCTGATCATGCCGTAACTTCCAGTTTTCTTAGTCGTTCGCAGAACAGAGCCTGCGCACTTTACTATGTATGGTTGTTTGCGGAGACTTCTGTGAGGCCCACCTCCTTTGGTGTTTTGAGAAATCCACGCCGTCCATCAGATTCTTCACGAAATTTCGGTTGGAAAAGGATGGTTTTAGATCAGATTCGGTGTGACCCACGGAAGAAATCAACTGCGACAGTTGTAGGGCAGTCCGTTTGTGACCATTAAAACCAGCACGTGTACGTGCATGAGTGTACAAGGTCAACATGGGTTTGACTAGATCGAGCCCCTCTGCATGATGGACGGATCGAATCGTTTGCATGGGCCATGATGGAGGCCCACTAATGATCAAACGGTGCCCTTGTTTCACGCCAAAGAAAATGACTTTTGCTGTTTTTGAATAAAGAACGGGTCCAAGGCGGTTTGACCATCTTGGACTTGCCGTGCACATCTAGTGCACATGTGCACGGTGCACACACAACTCAGGTGGGGTCCACGGTGATGGTTATGGGAAATCCAATCCATTCATCCCTTTTCTCAGCTAGTTTAAGGGGTTGATCCAACGTTGGAAGCATATCCAGATTGCAGGTGGGCCTAAAATCAACGGTTTATGAGCTGGTTTGTCAGTTGGGCCACTTCCACAGGGATCCGAGGGTTGAAATTCGACGTGTACGGTTAAGTTATGATCCTCAGGCCAAATCTAAAGTTTCGACCCGAACGGATGGTGAGAACCCAGTGATCTTGCATTCAGGATGACTTTCAGGCCTCTTTAGTGTGAAACACGTGATTTTCTCGAATCTCGACCGTGCAAAATCATCGATCTCAATCCCCATGGAGTCTATCCCTTGCCTTGGTGATTGTAGAACGTTAAATCCATGCTTTTGGTACCATTTTCAGTCTAGGCTCTTAAATTTACCTTGTAGCAAAAACATGATTAAAATAGGGCGTTAAACAGTATCATGTTCGTAATTTCAGGTAATAATTGAGGTCTAATATACAATATTTGACCCTCAACACCAATCAACTCTTTAATGCATCTTCTCCTTAAAATGTTTGTCGCATGAACCATTTGATGTGCCTAGTGGTGTACATGAGTCGAACCGAGTCGAGCTTGGCACAACTCGACTCGGCTCGGCCACTAGCTGGCCCCAGCTCAAACTCAGCTCGGCTCAGTCCTCAAGCTTGACTGGCCAGCTTGGCTCGGTTCTGTTAGCAACTTGGGCCAGTTCGAGCCGAGTTCGAGCTAAGATCAAGCCTTTGTGGCATTTTCTCAAACACATAGAGTGCACCTTCAATTTCTCACGGAATGTAAAACAACAACATCAGTTTACAAGTATTTGATCAAACACTCAGTAGGCAACATAAAAATCAAGAAACAAGGGTTTTTGTTTTATATCCTTACCTTACTCGCCACCAGCCGACACTTCGTTGAGTCATTTCATCAAACACTTGCTGAACAACATCAATATCAAAATAACCGAGTCACCAAACTGGTTTGATCCGAGCTCGATTCGAGTTAAGGGTTTGATTGGAGTCAAGTCGAGCTCGGGCAAGCTCGAACTCGGCTCAAAATTTTTTTTGGACTCGAAAAATCAGCTTGACTCGGCTTGAACTCAATTTCAAACCGTGTCGAATTGAGTTTTTTCTAGTTGAGTTGAGCGAGCTAACCGAGCTAACTCGATTCATGTACAGCTCTAGATGTGCCTTCCAAAGTTACAATGTGTCACGTAAGTAATTCTTGAGTGTCTGTGTATCATTCATCGAATTGGCAGAGTATCAAGGTTTTCTCAATTTCAAACCTGACTCCAGGACTACATTACCATGGAAGTGAACCATCACTTTTAAAATGATGGTGACTCATCCACTGAATATGGGTATGCATTGTAACGAATTCGACCGTCCAAGTCATGGCGCCCATCGTGAAAATAACTTAACCAGTACACTATTTACCATCAAAGAGAGAAATCAGATAGTCATATAATCTGATTAATGTAACTTTGAGATTACACTCCATTTACAATGGGGTCTGTTATAGGTAAAATCGAATTGACCTGATGACCAATAATAAAATTGAGGAATTGAAGGAAACCCTAGAGAAGGGCGAAGTATCAACCTGACCTCAAGTGCCGACCAATGACTTTGGAGGTCGGCCTTTTTTGCCGACATCAAAAGATGACATTGACTTCAGGTACCTTTGGTACTGACCTTAGGTACCAATCTCGACCTCAAGAGACGACTTCGACCGTCAGCTTCAAGGACTAGCTTTGATCATAGAACTCGACCTCAGATGTTGACATCGGATGCCGACTTCAGAATAGAAAGAAGAATCCTCTCCATATACGGGTGGAATTACCTTCCGAGATCTCTATCGAAAATCACACTGATTGAAATGAAGTTATAGATATTCTTAGAATTAGCGTCCGACTCTGATACGGGCTCATTAAATCAACTTGGATATGTAGATCTCCTAAAAAGCCTATAAATACATCCCTTAATATGAATAAATGTACACATAACTGCACTAATTCTACTATGACTATCGTAAGTTCATGCACCTCACTTAAGCATCGAATGCTCTCCCACAATAACGGAAGGCTCCATATAGTCTCTTATACCTCCTTTGGATTACATTTAGTCAATGAATCACGAGAGAGGTGAGGCAATATGGACCGGATTTCAGCTCAGGAGGGTCCACGAGATGAACGTTCTTGATTGCCGTACACACGTCCCGACTTCAACCATTAACAAGACACCACCATTTTAAAAATGCTAGCGAGCATATGCCGAGACGAGAATTCATGTGACTCGCGGTTGACACTTTAAACAGAGCTTCCGGTTCCCGGTAAGAATCTATGCCAAAGATGGGACCCACCTCGTGACTACCAACATGAATGAAAACCAGAACAGCCTATACCTAGTTAGAAAATTTAGGTCAACTCTTATCTCACTGGCAGCAACTAACCCTCCGATCTTACCGAGTCACACATCATCCGACGGCTAGAACCAACCCTTTGGCTCTCTTTTTCCTCTTCCACCGGCTAGAGCCGGTAAAAACAAAAGAGACCCCATCCATCGTAGAAAAGATGGTCAATATCGTGACGTATACCTTTGATTATTAAAGCATACGAGAAAGTAACCTATATGCTAGCAGAGTATGGATGTTTATACTCGTGCAGAAATGGAATGTATACATTTAAGAAATTAAGTCAATCTAAACCGTCCAACTAATTTTACACATCTTAGATGTTTCATGAAAGAAATAAAATTTTTATTGGACAATTAGTTTCAGATTAAAGAACATGTATTTTTTAATGTGGATCGTTGAATATTTTCAGATGAGTGTCCATTCGATGTGGAAGGATTTTACGTTTTCGTTTTAAGATAAATCGATCATATGTCCCATTATTTAGAAGTTCTTGATTAGGGTATTATATTGGCCACGTGTACAATACTGTGTGCGTGCATGCAGGCGATTATTATTTTCCGGCATATGAAGTAACTCCCGCAGAGCATCCTGCATGCGCAAGGGCCGAGGGCACCCAACAGACGTGCCACGTGGCTGGCTACGATTCGTTAGACCCTTTGACGGCAGATAGGGAGAAGCGACAGGTCAGTCGTCCGATGCCTTGTATTGGGAGGGTGGTTTGACTAGAATCCTTCTTTTATTATCATCTCTCTTTTGCTTTTGCTTTTGCTTTCCTCTCTCTGTTTCTCTCCTCTCTTCTTCTCTTCTTTCTTTTCTCCTTCTCCATGCTTTTCTAATTGCAATAGCTAGAAATGGCAGTAGAGCTGCTGATGGGTTGCAGGGGCGATGGTTTTTCAACCAAAGTAGAGGAAAATGCCGTGGAAGAAGCCGCTTCTGCAGGCCTACAGAGCATGGAAAGGCTTATAAGGCTTCTATCTCAATCCCAACAGCAGCAGCAGCAACAGCAGCAATACCAGACGACCTCCGACGCCAAAGCAGCGATGCAGATGGAGATGGACTGTACGGCCGTTGCAGATGCTGCCGTTACAAAGTTCAAGAAGGTGATTTCTCTGTTGGGGCGTACTAGAACTGGCCACGCTCGTTTTAGAAGAGCTCCTCTGCCTTCTGTCCAAAAAACAGAGAACACCCAAGAACCATTTCAAACAGAAAAAGAGAAAGAGAAGGATACCCAGTCGTTTTCAAAGGTCTATTGCCCGACACCAATCCAACGGCTGCTGCCGCCTCCTCCTCCTCCCCTCCCTCTTCACCATCACCACCATCAATTTCAGCATCATCATAGCCATCCGTTGCTTCCGATCCAGAAGAACGGTGGGATGGAGCAGGGGAAGTGTTTCGCATCGTCACCGCCATCGGCAGCCAACTCGTTTGCATCGTCGCTAACGGGCGATGCCGAAAACAAGAATTTGGGATCGGCCGCATCGGCATCGGCTTTCCAGATTGTTAATTTGTCTCAGGTGTCATCGTCGGCGGGCCGGCCGCCACTGTCGTCTTCTTCTTCATTGAAGAGGAAGTGCGGATCGAAATCGGAGGATGGATCGGGGAAGTGCGGAGCGGGATCTGGGCGATGCCATTGCTCGAAGAGAAGGTGGGTTGAATAAAAATTTCGTTTATTATTATTATTATTATTTTTTTTCAAATTTTGGAAGATGAGTTTTCTTCTTGTTCTTCTTCTTTTTTGTTTTCAAAATTGTTTTCTTTCCTTTTCTTTTATCTTTTTTAAACTTTTGGAAGATGGGTTTTCTTTTTCTTTTTCTTTTGCTTTTTTCTTTTTTTAAGTTCTGTTGGGTTTGATTTGCAGAAAATCGAGGGTGAAGAGAATGGTGAGAGTTCCAGCGATCAGCTTGAAGATGGCGGATATACCGCCAGATGATTTCTCATGGAGGAAGTATGGGCAGAAACCCATCAAAGGATCGCCACATCCAAGGTATGTTTTTTGGAATACACATCTCTCTTCCTCTGTTTTTTAAAATTTTAACTCGGATCCGAGTTGCTTAACTCGGTCAGACGACTCAATGAAGGACTAGACAAACGTATTTAGCATAAAACCCTTGTTAATTACCAATTTACCCTTAAGATATGAGTTCCAATGCGCTTTGAATGTGATCTTGAAAGGTGTGTATTCAGAAGAATACTCCTACCGAGCTGACTCATCAATACGTCCGAGTCTGACTCAACTTTGTTGCTTTGGAGCTTTGATTTGCTCTCATAGATCCTATTAGATTGCCGTTTTAACTATTATGTTGAGACCTATATTTAATCGAGTTGACTCGGAAACTCATCCGAGTCAGACCTAGTTTTGGAATCTGTTTTTTAGGCGGATTTTTCTTTCGTTGTTTGCAGAGGGTATTACAAGTGCAGCAGCGTGAGGGGGTGTCCAGCACGGAAACACGTGGAACGAGCGGTGGATGATCCGTCGATGCTGATAGTAACGTACGAAGGCGAGCACAACCATACTCAGTCCATGTCCGAGGGCACGACTCTCGTTCTCGACTCTTCTTCTTAAAGGCTCGAGCCAAAAAGAGAAAACAGGTGTGCCCTGTCGTCAGTCATGCAACGGAAAGTCTTCTGTAGAGCAGCAGCAGCATTATTTCAACAGGCCCAAGAAAAGAAGAGGGATTGAGAGAGACAGCTCTCAGCCTTATCTCAGCTCCAAGAGAGAGAGAGAGAGAGAGAGAGAGAGAGAGAGAGAGGGTAAATGAAAAAGAGAAAAGTAAGGAAAGAAAAAGGAAAAGAGGAAATGGGGTATTGGGTTTTGTTCGTTTCCTGTAGAATACGGGATTCCTCTGTTTCTTGTTTGGCGAAAGAAGGACTATGGAGTCTCCTTCTTTTGCTTTTTCTTTTTTCTTTTTTTTTTTTCTTTTTTTATTTTGGTGGGTTGTCTTGAAGAGCTTTTCTTATAGTCAAATGCTTGAGAAGAAAAATAACAAGTGGTAGATGAATAGTCAAATGCTCAGTCTGAAGTTTGATCAGCCCACGCGTGTTACACGCGTTAAAGATCCTGATATTTTCATCAGAGGCGGAGAAGTGGACTAGTGTATAGAATGGACGCTGTTTGGCTAGTGATCCTGCCACTAGCTGCTCTCTGAGCCCCACCATGATGTGTGTTTCATCCATACTGTCCGTCTTTTTTTCCAGGCCATTTTATTGTTTGAGATTAAAAAAGAAAAAAGAAGAGGTAGATCCAAATCTCAGGTGGACCACATCACAGGAAACAGTGTTAATTGAATGGGTGGCACAAAAGCTTTAGATCAATCTGATATTTGTTTGTTCCCTTCATCCAGGTCTGGATAACCTAATCAACAGTTTGGATGTCAAATAAACATTACAGTGGACCCTAAGAGATTTTTAATAAACTTTAATCACTATTTTCCTGTGGTGTGGTCCATCTGAGATTTAGATCTTTGCCATTTCTGAGATCAAGCCCTAAAATGATCCAGGAAAATGGATGGATGGCATGGATAAAACACATACATCATGGTGGGCCTACAACACCGATCACTAGCCCCTAGTTAGTGGGGAGGGTCACTAACCAATCAGCGCCCGTAAGAATAGCTGGGAGCGGATTAGGTGTTTTTACCGGGGTAACACCATAGTTGGTTTTTCCCTAACCAGGGGCCCACCACCTTGATGTATGTGTTGCTGTCCATCGGTTTTTCCAGCTCATTTTAGAGCATGATACCAGAAATGAAGCAGATCTAAATATAGGGAACAGTTGTCATTAAACGCCCACCATAAAAAGCCTCTTAGGCCCCACCGTAATGTTTATTTGCCATCCAACCTCTTGAGGATGTCACATGGACCTCTGGATGAAGGGAAAACACAAGTATAAGCTTGATCCAAAAGTTGTAGCCAACGAAGTTTTTAATGGTCAATGACAACAGTTTCCTGTAGTGTGGCCCAGTTGAGATTTAGATGTGCTT
Source organism: Magnolia officinalis (assembly GCA_021015155.1). Classification (NCBI taxonomy): domain Eukaryota; kingdom Viridiplantae; phylum Streptophyta; class Magnoliopsida; order Magnoliales; family Magnoliaceae; genus Magnolia; species Magnolia officinalis. Next base: position 22,518,526 of record JAJHSJ010000012.1, on the reverse strand, counting down.
CATTTGTGGCATTAAACCCTGAAATGAGCCGGAAAAACTGATGTAAGGCGTGGATATAAGACACGTACATCAAGGTGGGCCCCACGGTCAGGGAAACACCCAACAACAGTGTTACCTGAGTAAACACCTGATCCGCTCCCAGAATAGCTACCATGCAGGGTCTGTTTCCCACCGTCAGATGGCACGCGCGGTTTAGAGATCCGGCCAGTCATCAGGTGGTTTTCACTGTAAACATGAACGGAATGAATGATAGTATTGGTCCGAATGATCAAGCAGATCAATCTCGTTTAAGAAAAATGCAAAGAATGAGTGGCCCAGCATCACAGCTCTGGTACGTGGCCTTGTTTCCACGTTGGATGGAACATAGATCAGAGATCCGGTCCATGTATTAGGTAGTGCGCATTTTGAACGTGCCATATAAAGAAAAAGGAAAAAGAAAAAGAAAAGAAAAAGTGACACACTAACCAAGCGAGCCACAAATGCATTTGGACCGTTGGACTTTTTCTAACCGCACATTTTTCTCCTATAAACTCTGAACTGTCTCATCAGTCGGACCAATATTATTTTTGGTACATGGCACGTTGTGTACTACCTGATCAATGGACCTGATTAGCCGTCTGACTGACAGTTGATCCGACGGTAATTTCCACTCCTTCCGGATGGGGGAGTCATTGAATCTACGAACAATGTCAACCGGTCCAAGTTCACCGTACACGTGTGGCTGAGCCAGCGTACTACCTTGTTTATTTATTTATTTATTTGGCATTCAATAGTGCCCACTGCCCAATGAATGGCCCGGATCTCTGACACATGTGGATGGGTAGGACTATGCACGTGTATGATTAGCAAACCTCCACTCAAGCGTGTAAGATGAAATGATAAAGGATGGGAATTGTAGAATATTTGACTTCAGGATCTGCAAATATACTTGGGTTTTTCAGTTTGTACTGGCGAGGATATGTTTGTCCAAAACCACTGATCCGTTGGAGCCCACCTTCAACGGTTGAGAAGTGAAATCCAGCCAAGGGGCACCATTCAACTGAAAAAAAGCTAATGATGGGTGGCTATAATCTTCCAGCCTGGAAGGAATTTTTAGGAATGGTCGTCGCAGCAGACCAGATATGCCGGCATATCATACCATGAGCCGGTTCGTTGCGCACGAGATTTACACGTGTCGCAATCTGAACTGTCCAAATGATGGGACGAGCATAACAAAATCACGAGTCCACTGTAGGTAGTCTATGCCACTGTCTGATGAATGGTCAACGTAAAAAAAATAAATAAAAGAATGGCGGGGAGAAATGGCCACTGATTGGACAGCTAGGATCATCCTATCTGGGAGATTTTTAGTGCATCCCCATCCTCGGTGTGTTTCATTGGATCAGCGGTTTGGATAAAAAAAAAAAAAAAATGCATCACCATTGCTAAGTACTTGCAACATTAGGACACTATTCACCTCCTGACGCATCAGGACCCTTAAAATTGCTTCTCATGGCCCACCTATAGTTTGGTGGGACGGTTGACGCCAGGTCACTGAAGTGTGTGAATGAATGAAAACAGAGAGTGGAGTTGTGGTAACCTGTATGGGTGTTGGAGGTTTGTTAATTCCACACGGGTGTTAGCTCTACCCATCCATATATAGTCGTACGTGTCAACATGGAACACACGTATGGGATCTGATCTTTACATCTGGTTGTGAAGAATGCTTAGATCTTTGTCCTTAAAATTCTGAAGATTTCGCTCTTCATGTGGGCTACTATCTACAAAGCTAACTAACGGTTAAAAACAATCATTTTAGCGGTTGATTTTTTTCCATGATATGGCACACAAGAGTTGTGAATAAAGATCTAGATAGAGTAGCCGACCTGATTGAAAGATATGATCAAGCACATGTGTCCCATATTGACACTTTTGGAAGTGTGTGGTTTGGCAGGGATTTCACACGCGCGTGGAATTTTTAGGGTTTAGTAGGTGAGAAATGAGGGTTGGACTTTTGGGTGAGGGGTGTCCTTTTGTCTTGAATCTCATATTTTTCTTCATTTGCTTTTGTTTTGCTTCTTGTCTTTGTCTGCCATTTGTGGTTGGCCGTAATTGAGTAGAGATCCAAATGGAAAAATAGTTGCAAAGTCAAAAGAGGCGGTGGGATGATCATATCATCTCCTTATGTGGGCCCCCACCACTCGTGGGCCCCACCATGCCTGTCACGTCTCTTATTTAGATAGCGGCAAGCTGATTACTTAAAAAATGGTTTCATATACATCTATTGCTTTCCCAGCTAAAGACTCCCATTTGTAAAATATCCGATCCGTGCAGATGGGCCACCGCATAGTGATTATCACTTCATATGAAATCCAGGCTGACTACATATTGGGTAGGTCCCACCAGCACCATTAGTCACACAATTGGCTGTCGAAAAAATTTCATTTTGTGTCCTGGTCATTTAGTGGATTTGTCTGATTTTCGTACCACATGATCATCATGGTGTGGTCCAACTTTTGCACGGATAGGATATTCCATATATATGGCGAGTTAGCCGAAAAGAAATGGATGCATTGAAAGTTCACATACAGCTGCTGTAGTTTATAATTTCCCATTGAAGATGGACACTGGTTAGAATGATTACAACAACAGCCTACCTAATTTCCAAGAGTCATCACTTTCATTTCATTACTTTTTTTTTTTTTTTTAATATCTTTCTTATATTGTCAACTCAGGTGTACACACGTGTATGCACGTGTGTAGTTGGCACACCGCTTGTAGGAATACCGACCTGAGCATGGGTTGGGCCCTACCGTGCTGGTGATGTGATCCTAGAATCAAGCTAGCCACAGATCATCAGGTGGGACAGACATGCAGGATGGACGTAGAATAGTGGCTATTTTTGAAAACCCTTCCTCTCTTCTGCGAGACGTAGACCATTCATCATGGTATCGTGTCGTCTGTAAGCCGTTGGTATCCTGTATATGGAAGAATATATATAGCAACTTTCCGCACTCAAGGTACATGCATTATTTCCTCTTGATGATCTGAGTGGCGTGATTTTGGGCCACTGCACAATGGTGGGTCCCACCTAGTGTATGGCCTGGATCTCGCACTCACGAAAGTAGCCTAAGCAAGGATCGTTTTAATGTAGTCGTGATATCCAAACGAGTTGACTAACTTTAAGTGTTCAATCCCACTATCGGGAAAAGCCACGCCGATCGAACCCATTAGATCTACCAAGCAAAGGTCCCACCTAAATAAAGTCTCTATGGGATTTTAATCATTCTAGTGCTTTCGTGTAAAGCACTTTCATAGCAGATCGGTCCATTGACAATGTCCATTCCAGCTAACTATTAATTAGGTCAAATGGAATAATTAATTGTCTACACATGTCTAACAAAAGTGTAATAAATCTGGCTAAGATTTCGAAAATCCTGAGCTACTTTCATCTACTTTCATGCTTTCCTTGATTATCAATCTAAGGAGTTTTTACCCCCAATGGCATTCACTTTTTGGAGAGACGCTCCAATAGCATCACTTGATCAAAACATCATTTTTCTATAAGAATAAGTTTTATTTACCTTTTTCTGGTACGAAAATGCTGATAACCACCTTTTCAATTTTCTATTCACCTATATATATTATCATTACTCTTTGACAAACATTTTGGTAAAAACTTGCGTTTAAAAAAATGGGTTCTTCTTTTATGTTGAACTGTGGTCATTTGGGAAGAAAGTGAAAATAAATTAGATAGAAAAAAATACAAATATTTTTAAAAGATGAGTTCTTCATTTTTTAAAAGATTTTACTTAGATGAACCGTTTGCCAAGAAACAAATAGAATGAAAGAAAATTGATGAAAAAAACCTCTACTTTTAGATGATAGATTCTTCTAAAATTTAAAAAGATCATATTTAGATTCGTCTACTTAGGAAGAAGCTGATATAAGGAGATGGAAGATATAAAAAACTCCACTTTAAAAAATAGATTCTTCTTTTTTCTTAAAAAGATTAGGCTTAGATTAGTCATTTGCTAAGATTTGGACTTTGGACCAACTTTTAAAAGGATATATGATCTCTAAATAAAATGATTCCAAAGACATTCTAAAATTTGTCGAATTATCTTTCCAACAAGCCCATGATCACACTGATTCGACTTGTAATGAGAGAGTTATGAGCGTTTTAGTGGGATCGCGTGATGCATTATTTAAATTAGAATCACTACTTTGAGGTTACTTTTAAAATATCAAATAGTCTTTAAATAAGATGATTTTAAAGTCATTTGAAATATTGTTGAATTATCCCTCCAACGAGGATAAGATCAGCCTAATCTGACTTGTAACGGGTGAGTTATGATCGTTTCCGTGGGACTATGTTATGCATAATCAAAATAGAGATTTGGGTGTTGTCCAAATCACAATTTGGATTTTGACCCACTTTTGAAAGTTCAAATGGTTTCCAAATGAGCTAATTCTAAAGTCATTTAAAAGTTCGTTGAATTATCTTTTCAACGAGCATAAGATCACTTAAATCCGACATGTAATGAGAGAGTTATGACCATTTTTGTGAGACCACATGATGTATTATCCAAACCACGATTGTTATTTTGTCTAAATTATATTACAGACTTTGGGTTTACTTTTAAAAGTTTAAATGGTGTGCAAGTGAGGTTATTCTAAAGCCATTTAAAATTTCGTCAAATTATCTTTCCAACAAGCACAATATCACCCAAATTCGATATGTAAAGATGAAGTTATGAACATGTTTGTGGAACCGCGAGATTCATTGTCCAAATCGTGATTGTCGTTTTGTCCAAATTACAATTTGGACTTTGATATCACTTTTAAAAGGTCAAATAGTCTTCAAATGAACCGATTTTAAACTTATTTGAAATTTTGTTAAATTATCTTTCCAATGAGCAATGATCATTTTGATTCGGCATGTAACGAGGGAGTTATAACTACTTTCATAGGATAACGTGGTGCATTATCTAAACAATGATCATTATTTTGTCTAAATTACAATATGGAATTTGGGCATACTTTTGATAGGTCAAATAGTGTCTAAATGAGATGATTCCAAATGCACTTAAAAATTCTTCAAAATATCTTTCTAATGAGCATAAGATCACCCTGATCCAACCTGTAACAAGGGATTATAATTGTTTTTGTGGGACCGCACCATGCTGGAAAACAAAGATCATAATTTGGGTTCCATGATCGTGATTTGGAGTCCATATTGCAATCATAGAAAATCATGATTATCCAGCATGATGTAATCCAACAAAAAGGTCATGATTCCCTTGTTACTGCTTGGTTTGGGGTGATCTTGTACTTGTTGGAAAGATAATTCGATGAACTTTTAAATAGATTTGAAATAATCTCATTTGGAGGCTATTTGACCTTTCAAAAGTAGGCCCAAAGTCCAAATTATAATTTGGATAAAATTGCAATTGAAGTTTGGACAATACATTGCGCGGTCTCCTGAAAATGGTCACAATTTTCCTATTACACTAGAATTGATCTTGTGCTTGTTGTAAAGACAATTTGATGAGCTTTCAAATTGATTTAGAATCATCTTATTTAGACAGTATTTGAACTTTTAAAAGTGGGCCCAAAGTCTAATTACAATTTAGACAAAACAACGATCACGATTTAAACAATGCATCATGCGTTCCTATAAAATAAGTCTTAACTTCTTCGTTACAGGTCAGATAAGGTATATCTTGTACTTATTGGAACGATAATTTGATGAACTTTTAAATCTTAATAATCAACTCATTTGGAGATTTTTTGACCTCTCAAAAGTGGGCCTAAAGTCCATATTGCGATTTGAACAAAATAACGGCCGTAGTTTGGATAATGGATTGCGTAGTCCCATGAAAACGGTCATAACTCCATTGTTATAAGTCGGATCAGGGTGACCTTGTACTCATTGGAAAGATAATTCAACAAAATTTAAATGGCTTCAAAATAAAAAGATTTAGAGAACATTTGAACTTTCAGAAGTGGGCCCAAACGGATCATGATTTGAATGAAACAACAATCGTAGTTTGGACAATACATCTCATGGTCCCAAGAAAATGGTCATAACTCTCTCATTATAGGTCAGATCGGGGTTATCCTATGCTTCTTGGAAAAATAATTCAATAAAATTTCAAATATTTGACCGCTTGACCTTTCAAAAGTGTGACCAAGGTCTTAATTATGATTTACACGATGCCTAGATCACGGTTTGGACTATATATGCAACGTGCCATCCAATAGAAATAGTTTTAACACACTCATTCCAGGTCAGATCAAGGTAATCTTCTACTCATTAAAAAGATAATTCGATGAACTTTCAAATAGCTTTTGAAATCAACTCATTTGAAGACCGTTTGAACTTTTTAAAGTGGGCCCAAATTCCTTATCATGATTTGGACAAAGTAGCGATCGTAGTTTGGATAATGCATTGCACGGTCCCACACCGATCTTTATAAAACCAAGGCACAGTTAGGGAGAAATATGCAATATTTCACACTCAATAAAGGGCATGCAAATGTGATTTTTTCCTGATCTTCAAGAGCTATCTCAATCTGATTGTAGCTTGAGTACTCGTCGAGGAAGCAATAGACCGGCCAACCTTTCTAAAATTTGACCAACAAAAGGTAAGAGAAAGTGATCTTTTCTCATGATTGTATTCAAATTCTCGTAGTCAATACACATTCTCCAACGAGTAGTGACTCTAATTGGCACAAATTTATTATTGGCGATGGCTACAATGGTTATTCTGGACTTCTTAGGCACCACCTGAGTTGAACTCACCCCCTGACTACTGGATATAGGGTAGATGATACCCACATCCAATAGTTTCAACACCTTCATCTTAACTTGTAACATTCCGTACTTTCAGTACTCGGGTGTTACCATGAAACACTGGCATAGTATAAACATAAATCTATCTTATCTAAATGTTTAGCTTCATGTTAGCCTAACTCTAACCATTTGCGAGTAAAAGCCACTTATAGATCGAGCTATCCGACTATCTAATTATAAACGAAAAGCTAGATTCCCTACTACAAAGGTTTTAGGATACCTAGAATTGGTAAGAAACACTTTTGGGATAATTTCGTAGTTGGATATCAAGATCCGATCCTTAAAATTTACAATCGATCATTTGATTCGAGATCGGTCAAGATCTCACATCATATAATGATGGGTCTGATCATCAAAATCAGTTATTAGATTCAGATGGAGACTTTAAAGGATTCCTGTATCATTGCGAATCTGTTCTGAAATGATTTAGTCATTCAGATTCACGATCGCCCGTTCAATTGAGATGTAAGAACAACTAACTATAAGAAAAGGTGAGGAGTCCTGGGGGGGGGGGGGGGTTGTGTCTTGAATATGACTATGCCAAATAAAAAATTAAAGCACAAAAATAATAAACAAATCTGAAATCTCAATCGCACTAGTATTGAAAAATTGATTCAAACTAGTTCGTAGGACAACCTATACCTAAAAACCAAACAAGAGAAAGTAAACCTATCTATTATAAATATTCACCACTTTTACATAAATGAAATTACAAACATTTTCTACAAATGCAAAAAAGAAACATTCACCACAAACACCAAGAACTATAGTGGTTCGGTGTATACAACAATTGTTCTCCAACTGCCACACCTACTCCACTCCCAAGATTACTAACGCGGTAATCTCAGCTTTCACTATGAACAAGGTTTTCACAGGGTCACCTTAAAACCTGATACAGTTGTGATTTTATTAGGCTATCACAAACAAAGAAACCCTTCTCTGAGATTTTCAGGCTATCTCAGACAAAACCTCTAATGAGATTTTCTGGCTATCTCATAAAAAACCAAATACAGAAAGTAAATTGATACTTATCTTCACCGAAGAAGATGCTATAGCCGTAGATCACTTTTCTTGAATGCCAAATGTTTAACGTTTAGTCCAATAGAAAAAGATCCAGGGTTCTATTTGATTTTAATTAGATTTAAACCCAAAGGCTACTTGCATTAATTTCCTCAAATCTCAATAAGAGTAAACACGCTTTTTAAAATCAGAATGATAGAGTTTTTAGATAAAAGAATTAATGAAAAAGCTATAAAATAAATTTATAAATACTGCTTGATATCTTGACAATAAATGAGGCTTCTCTCTCTCTTGAATAAAGGCTTTGATAGGCTTAAGTTGTATTTTCGGATTGAGAAAGAACCTTTATTTATAGTCAGAAAGTTTGTTCCTTCGATTGGTCGAAGCACCGGATTCAGTTCCAACAAATTTTTAAATTCGAGCGGGATAAGATCTAACAGATCTTCGATTGGTCGAAGAGCCTATTCGTTGTTCGACTGGTCGAGCAAGCAGAATCTGATTTAATTTTAGTTGCTGGACTTCGAGTCGAGGAACCTTCGACTGGTCGAAGGGGGTTCTTCGAATGGTTGAGGACTCCACTCGACTGGTCGAAGACACAACAGAATTTCTATTACACTTCGGTTGTTTCTTGGACTAGTCGATAAATTTTTTAGACTGGTCGAGGCAAAACTTAGACTAGTCGAAACTCAACCTACAATAAGTATAAGAACCCAATTTTAAATAAGTTTTGAAAGCACCTAAACCTAAGGTCTTTCTAGGGTTTATTATACCTGTAAGGACTGAATTTCATAGGACTAAAATGTCACAATGAGCTTGATCTTCTACTGGTTGATTATCAATAGGAGTTGAACTTGTCGATGAAGCTTGATCTTCAACTAGCACTTTTAGTAGAACTTGAACTTACACTTGAAGGTGAACTTTCCATCTTGATCCACGTGACTTGAAATTTAGCTTGACTTTAACTCGAAGTTGTGCTTTCCCTGTTTCTTGTTTTAAAACATACGATATTTCAAGCACTCCTAGCATTTATATTTAAAACTTTTTTCCTCAACATGTATATATAATCTCTACCATATTCTCAACATGCATTCCAGTGCTATATTCATTCAAATCTCTCCCCCTTTTGTCACAAGTTGACAAAGAAAGAAGGATGTTAACAAGCATGTAAACCATGTAGAATAAATAAAGCATTAAGTCAAGATAGTGTAGCATATTTAAATTATCAAAGGAAGGAAATGATCATCCAAACAAAGTGAAAGTATCAAGTCATCAAGCAAACCAAGTATAAAGTTATACAGCCCCATAGAAATAAAAAAAGAAATGAAATGAACTCAGTCAGATCCTGAGGAGGAAGGAGCAGGCATGGAAGGATCCATTTGATGCAAACTCATAATATGGTGGAAGTACTTCTTCATATACTTCATAGAGGATTTCTGATTTTGAATCACAGTGTCCTGTGAGATTCGTAGAGCCTCAAGCTTCTCCTCCAATGATTTAAACCGATCATCAACCTGAGAAGGTTGATAATCTAAATCATCTGGATCATTTGTATCATCGAGCTCATCAAAGATGTCGTCCATAGACACGTCTTCTAGTGGTGCAGGTGCTTCCTCTTCTTCCTCATCTCACTGACCTGGAAGATATCTCAGATTCATCTTGTTAATATTAGCATTATTGAATATTAATACTGACTCGGGTTCCTCAAACGTAGGAATAAGAACATTACAATGTAAGGCAATACAAGTCATAAGATATCCAAAGGGAATATAACCATGACCAGGATGAAGACGAAACTGAATTATGATATAGCAAATAAGAGAAGGAGAAGATACACTTGTACCCCAGAAATAATAGAGTGAAGAATATTAGCCATGAAGGGAGTAAGTTCTGACTTTTTCCCTGATTGAGGATACATATTAGACGTAAAGATACAGTGAAGAACTCGAAATCGAGGCAGCATTTGATTGGCACGCAAAGCATTACCAAAATGTCATTCCGCATTAAACTGTCACAGTTTATGTGTAATCGCTAGCCGTTATGTATGAGACATTCTATCAGTTAAATTTTCAAGAGGAATCCCATCCTCTGCAACAATAATCCCAGTTAAGGCTTGAGATTAGATTGCGGTCTACAGTGAAGGTCCCTTCCACAAATTTAATTGTTAATGTTAGATTTTCTTGGGACACTTCACTAATTGATGCATACATGCATTGTGCAATGAAACGGTAAGCTTTACCGCCCCAACCAAAAATGTCTTCCCAACCAACATTAGAAATCAAAGGAACAAGATTGAATGGAGCAATGTGAGCAACATTTACACTAAGCTCAATAATTATGTCTCTTGAGCTAAAATCCCTAATGTGGTTCGAATTTTATTTGATGCCCCTTAGGGTTCTAACATTAGATGAAGTCGTCCTAGATGACGAGCTACCACGAGTTTTTCGTGTAGTCGCACATTTAGTACGATGCTCCATTTAATGATTGCTCAAGAAATAAGTAAAGAGAGTAATGTGATTGTGGATATATCAGATTTTTCACAAATCTCACACCAAAAAGGGTTTGGAAACAATAATAAACCCCAAATGATAGATTAGCTAGTAAGGAAGTACTAAAATCTTGAAAGAAATAGAAAAACAACCACTTACAAGCTAGATTTGGAGATGGGTTCGTTGAGAGGGCCACCGATGAGTTGAAGAAGAAGATGAAAATGAAAGGAAAAAAAAGTGATTTTTCACTTTTTAGAGGTGAAATCCTGTGGTCCTCGACCGGTCGAGCAGCGTACTCGACCCGTTAAGGGTTCGACTGGTCGAGTACGTCCACGACCAGTCGAAGAACCAAAAAATTTATATATATATATATATATATATATTATTTTATTATTAGTATTATATGAATTTAATTAATTATAAACAAGAAACAAACAAATGCATAAATACTTAATTAAAAACACAAACCAATATCATTATTTAAATTTGAAAATCTATTCCTATCAAGTGGTTTAGTCAAAATGTCACAAGTTGCTTTTTAATTTGAATATATTTAGCACGACACTCTTATCTTCGATAAGTTCTCAAATATAATGGTATCTAATATCAATATGTTTTGTATGAGAATGTTGGATTGGATTTTTTGAATGTTAATTGCACTTGAATTATAGCAATACAATGTCATTGTATCTTGCGCAATGTCATAATTGGCTAACATTCTTTTCATCCAAATGAGTTGAGTGCAGGTGTTACCGGCTGCAAAATATTCAACTTCAGCAGTTGAGAGTGATACAAGTTTTATTTTTTTACTGAGTCATGAAACTAAGCAGCTCCCTACATCGAAACATCCACCGTTAGTAGATTTTCTATCGTTAATATTTCCAGCCCAGTCTGCATCAGTATATCCGACAATTTGTACAGATATATCATGTGGATACCAAAGTCCTAAATTAGCTGAACTCATGACATATTTGATTATCCGCTTAACAACAATTAAAAGAGATTCTTTAGGATTAGATTGATATCGGGCACATATTCCAACACTAAAAACAATATCAGGTCTACTAGCAATTAAGTATAAGAGACTACCAATCATACTTCGATATAAATAAGACTCTACACTTTTACTTGATTCATCCTTTAAGAGTTTAAGAGTTGTACTCATTGGAGTATCAAATTTCTTTCCATTCTCAAATCCAAACCTTTTTACAAGATTTAAGGCGTATTTGGTTTGTGAGATGAATATACCATCTTCATGTTGCTTAACTTGTAATCCAAGAAAGTAGTTTAATTCACCAACCATACTCATTTCAAACTTTCATTTCATCAGATCTGCAAACTGAATAGATAAGTTAGTGCATGTAGATCCATAAATTATATCGTCAACATAAATCTGTACTATTAGTGTGTGATCGTTATATTTTTTTACGAATAAAGTTTTATCAATGCTACCCATATTGAAGTTATGGCTAAGTAAAAATTTAGTCAATTTTTCATACCATGCTTTAAGAGCTTGTTTCAAATCATAAAGTACATTTTAAAGACGGTATACGTGATTTGGAGATTTGGGGTCGTCAAAACCCTTAGGTTGTTCAACATAAACCTTACTTAGGTCAAGATGAGACATACCCGGTGGTGATTTCTTCCCACTTTGAGTAAGAATAAGAGAGTATGCTTATTTCTACTCTTATTGAGCATAAAAGAGCCCTTGAATGGTCGATTGCGGACCTCAAGGGAATTGATCCTTTACTTTGTACTCACCGCATTCATCTTGAGGATAATGCGAAGACTTCTTGACAACCATAACGTCGATTAAATCTAAATATGAAGGAAGTGGTTAAAGGAGAAGTTCTTAAGTTGTTGGATGTGGGTATCATATACCCTATATCTGACAGTCAATGGGTGAGTCCAACTCAGGTGGTTCTTAAGAAGTCTGGAATCACCATCGTAGCCAATGCTGACAATGAACTCGTGCCAACTAGAGTCACCATTGGTTGGATAATGTGCATTGACTACAAAAAGTTGAATATTGTCACAAGGAAAGACCACTTTCCTTTGCCCTTCATTGATCAAAATTTATAAAGGCTAGCTGGTCATTCTTACTACCGCTTCCTTGATGGATATTCGGGCTACAATCAAATAGAGATAGCCTTTGAAGATCAAGAAAAGACAACGTTCATACGTCCCTTTGGCACCTTTGCTTACCGAAGGATGTCATTCGAATTGTGTAATGCCCCCACCACTTTTCAGCGATGCATGTTAAGTATTTTTTCTGACATGGTGGGATAATATTTAGAGGTCTTTATGGACGATTTCTTTGTCTTTAAGACTCCCATTAGAATGTCTCCCTTTAGACTCGTCTATGGGAAAGCTTGCCACCAACCTGTAGAGCTGGAGTATAAAGCCTATTAGGCTATCAAAAATATGAACTTTAATTTGGACAACGCTGGCTCGCCGCACAAACTTCAATTAAATGAACTCGAAGAAATCTGGAATGATGCTTACGAGAACTCGAGAATTTACAAGGACAGGATGAAGGTGTTCCATGACAGAGACATTATTTAGAAATCATTCATAACCGGTCAAAAAGTCATTCTGTACAATTCTTAGTTATATATTTTTTTGAAAAAACTTCTATCTCGTTAGACCGGCCCTTTCACTGTTATGAACGTCTATCCTTAAGGGGCCGTTGAGATAAAGAATCTGACGAATGACAATGTTTTGAAAGTGACCGGTCATCGTCTCAAGCCGTTTGTTGAGAAGTTTGATTCAGAGGACATGTCCATGCCTCTGATTGATCCTGTGTATCAGGATTGACCTCCTAGTCTGATGGAGGTGTAGTTAGATTTATTGCTTTCATAGGATTTAGGATTAGGATAGTTTGATTTTATTTTGTTTAGTCTTCATGTTAACTCATCTTCACATTGAGAACTTTGGAAAAACTTCAATTCTTCTTCTTCAGGTATTATCTTCCTATCACTTCCCATTTCTTTTCGTTGTCTCATGTGCAGTATGTGCTCATATCTTTTACATTGAGGATAATGTAGATTTTGGGTTGGGGGTGTGGATTAGGTAAACTAATCAGTGTTTTCTTAGTTTTTAAGCAAAAATTTTGAAAATTTTCAATTTTTGGAGTTTGATCAAGTGAGTAAACTATCACTTAAATCTTACATTTGATTGATTAAGAGGAAGTTTGAATATCATGTTGATCTAAATCACAATTCACATTCAATTTGATTTCTATGAATGGTGCTAGAATTTCTGATTGTTAGTATGTTATCATTGATAGATATTGAGGATTAAGTTTGGAGAATATTATCCGCTTTAAAAAGATGAAAAGAACCAGTTAGAAAATAGAGTGATCGACAAAAAGGTCATGATAATTTAAAGACAAAGAATTGTAAGTGCTATAGTTTCTAGCTCCTATAATTGTCAAATTTTGTAGTGCCAAAACCTCTCTTGGAATCTATGTCTTGTGTAGCTCATCTACATAATGAAGTCTGTGCATCTCTCAAGGACAAGGGTCTTTAGTTCAAAAACTTCAAAGGCAAGATTACTTGTTCATGTTCATGTACAACATCAATTGTGAATTCAAGCTTTCAAGCTTCAAGAGTTCAAGATTTTCAAAGCTTCGTACAAGTTAAGACAATGTTCCTAGATTTTGATACTCAAGTTCAAGCTTCAACATTAGTCAATTTCAAGCTTCATCCTATGACAAGATCTCAAACTTCGTGAACTTCAAAGAACGACTAGCAACTGAAGAAAAAGAAGTTTCAATGTTCATACATCATGTATAAGGTATGAATAACCCTAGATTGACCATAGGGTAAGTCATATTGAATACATAATTCGATTAGATCATTTTATGAGTGAATAGATTGTTTCCCGACTAGTCTTGGAATCTGTTCGACTAGCCCTAGCACTGGCACGACCAGTCCAAGAAATTCCTCGACCAGTCCTAAGTTTGTTACAAAATTTCAAAATTTTTTGTTAAGCCTCGACCTGTCCTGGAGACTGCTCGACCGGTCTTGTGAACAGTGTTCGACTTGTTCTTGACCAGTCTTGCAGCCTCGACACAAAGTCCAACAACTAAATCTGGTTCCACACGACCAGTCGTGGAGGTCCCTCGACCGGTCATGTAGGGCCTACGACCAGTCGTGGAACGACTTTTTCTTATTGCGCCCAAATTTCAAAAATCTGTTGGTCTTACGACCAGTCGTGGTGTCCTCAGGACCAGTCGTGAACGTGATTTCTTCACTTATAAATAGAGCACGAATTTCAGAGTTTTTCATTTAATTCAAGTTAAATCAATATACCACTCTGAGAGAAAAGTTAGTGATCTTTTTAAGCTATATTGTGCTCATTAATATTCTCTTTTATTAGTTTTCTTTGCATTTGATTTGAATTTCCACGTTCCAATTTTATTTGAAAGAGGAATCGATGTATTCCCATTTCTTGGAATCAAAATCAAATCAAGCTAGCCCAAGATGCTTTAAATCTAAAATCAATTTAGAACCTAGAACCATTTCATAAGTGAGTTTGGACATTGAACTTCTACGTTAAACTTCTACTCCGATTTGGTTCTTCCGGGCTTCATCAAAACGAGAATATCCAGGTATTTTACATTATTGTAAATTTTTGTATTTTGGTTTCATTGAGATTGTGCCAGAAAAATCTCTCTGTTTTGGTTTGTCTGAGGTGATTCAGAAAACTCAAAGTGTGGGGTTTTTGAATTGTGTAAGCCCACTTAAAAGACACAATTGTGAGGGTTTTAGGTGAACATGGAAAAACCTATTTTCATAGTGAGCGCTAATATCCACTGTATGAGGATATTAGGAGTGGAGTAGTTGTGTGGTTGTTTTTCTAAACAGTTGGTGTACACACAAGCGAACCACTATAATTTCTGGTCTTGTGGATTGATTATTTATTTCTTTCTGTGGATGATTGTAATTTCCCTTTTTGTATTGTGGAGAATGTTGTAATTTCTTTTATGCAAGTGCGGAGAAGTTGTAATAACATAGATTTCTTTCCTTGCTATATATTTCTTTATTCCTCTGTATCAGTTTGAGTTTTTGATACACAAACCGTTCTAGTAAGGTTGTCCTGCCATAAACCCTTGGTGTTTATGGGGTGTAAGGTTGTCCTTAGAACAACATCTGTATCAACCTCTCGATACTCGTTCATTTGAGGTTGTCTTTAAATTCAACATTGTGGGAATGTCTATTGCTATCTATATTTAATTTATTTAAATTTCGCTGTTATTTTTTTAAAAAAAATTGGCATAGTCTTATTCACCCCCCTCTAGGACATATAGTTCGACCTTTTCAAGTGGTATCAGAGCCTAATAACTCGTTTTAATTATTATTTCTTTTGGATTAATTCCTGAGCTAATCGATCTGAGCTATTTGAGATGTCAAATTTTGATACTTTTTGGTCACTAGGCTTACACCATTTGATGGCTCCAGTTATGCCTATTACAAAACCAGGATGAGAATTTTTTTAAAATCCATGGATGAGAGCGTGTGGTAAGCCATAGTGACTGTTTGGACCCCTCCTACCACTGAAGTAACTGGTATCGATGGATCTAAAACTATGAGAGTCACACCTTATTTCTCTTAGACCACTCTTCAGAAAAGTGAGAGTAGTGTCAATGCAAAAGCACTAAATGAAATCACTTGCGCACTATTACCGGATGAATTCAAAAGAATTATATCCTGTGATACTGTAAAGCAAGCCTGTGATATTTTAGAAATGACACACGAGAGAATAAAAATTGTCAAGAAATCTAAAGTCCAAATCCTCACAATCAAATTTGAGGAAATACGTATGGAGGAAAGTGAAACTTTCATGGACTTTTATACTAGATCGAATGACATTGTCAACTCTATGTGGGGTCTCGGTGATAAAATCTCAGAAAGTAAAGTCTGTGCAAAGATACTATGCTCACAACCTGAACGGTTCAATTCAAAGGTGACTGCAATCCAGGAACTTCGTGATACAGATAATATGAGGGTGAGAGGTAGAAGAATTAGTTGGTTCTTTACAGACATATGAGATAACTTTTAAAGCTCCTAAAGGTAAATTCATCGCCCTTAAATCTTCTAAATTTTTTTCTCAAGAAAATAATAGTAATTTTGATTTAGAAAATTCTGAAGATGATATAGCCCTTTTAGCTAAAAAGTTTTATAAAAATTTCAAAAGTAAAAAGAGGGTTGATTTTTAAAAATTTAATGATAGAAAAAGATCTAAATCTAAAACTTGGAAATCATTAAAAGATAGTCAATGTTACAACTGTCATGAATATGGGCATTTAGCAAACAAGTGTCTTAAAAAGGAAAAACCCAAAAAGAATGGTATGTTGCTTACTTGAGATGAATCTTCCTGCTCTAAAGCCTCTTCTGAGTCAGAAGATTCTAAAACTGAGTCGGGTAATGAAGTCAAAGCCCTTATGACTCTAGCCAAGTTCACTTTTTCAGATTCATGATGATTCACTAGTGAAGAAAATCTGAATAGTGATCATGAAAATAAAGAAGATCTTCAAGATGATTATAATACCCTTTACAAGGAGAGTTGTAAAA